>PVIR01020994.1:0-30103 GCA_004026965.1 Petromus typicus | reverse complement strand
CAAGCCCCTGAAACCTGGGCACAGACTGGCATCAGCATGACAAGGTGACATGAGGGTGTGGTCCAGGGATGTCCCTATGAGGATCCTGGGGTCCTGGGCACCTGGGGTGCAGGTGGGGCTTGGATGGCCAGGGCTCAGGCTTGCTGGTGACCCTGGCCCAGCCGCCCGGTACTGGTGCCAGCTCAGTCCGGCCTATCTCCTGCTGCAGAAATATAAAGGGAGCCCAGGTACCTCCCCCACGACCTAGGCAGCCTGGGGCCCCGGTGTGGAGCCTGGCCCCTCAAAGTGTGTTCTGTGGGAGCCTGGCATGAGGGCTGGGACTGTCTCCCTGGTGCTAATCTCCAGTGCCACTGCCCTCACCTGCTTTGCTGTCCCAGGCACCCCGAACAGTCAGCAGCCAGGGTTGGCCTCAGTTTCCCCAAATGTGGCTCTCTGTACCCTCTTCTGGGTCACAGCTGCACCTGCCACCCCAGTCCACAGGGGGAGCCCCACACTCACCTACTGCTGCCTGGGGCTGCACCCTGGGGCTGCATCTTGCCCCTCCACCTGGCAGGACACTTGTGGCAGCCTCTCCCTGGCACCTTAAGTTCAGTCAGAGCAGCTCCGGGCCCATCGTCTTAGAACACACTCCCAGGTCAGCCTGGTGAGGACGGCCTCGTCTCTGCTCTGTGGGTGACTGGCTCAGGGTGGCCCCAGGGCTTAGCACTGCTGTCCCCTTCCTGGGACACTGTTCCCTGTGCCTCTGGCAGCCCCCTTCCTAGAGGGGTCCTCGCTGACCACTGTCTATCCTGGCTCCTCTGGCATTGCTGCCTGCTGGCCCCTCCAGGCCCCGTCGAGGAGCCCCATGCACTGCAGCCTGTCAGTTCTTCCTGCTCAGGCATTTAGGGAGCACACGTGAGTGGGCAGAGGAGGGCTGAGAGGACTCAGGGGCCGTGGTGGGTCCTGGGCGGGGCGTGCCCTGTCTGGAAGGTGGGCAGTGGGCTGGGCGTGGATGTTGGGGTCCCAGGTCACCCGGCCCACAGGTCTAGGTCCTAGGTGTGGCAGGGGACCCGTGCATGCTGATGTGGCCACCAGGAGGGCAGAGCAGGGCCTGAAACCATCGGCCGTCACCTAAGAACATACTGTCCACACGGTGCCACACAGTCTACTGCTCGACGGCTCTGGACAGCTAGGAGTTGCTCAGCCCGGCCACACCACAGCCTGACTGCCTCATTGACTGCAGGGCTAGAGACTGAGCGCGGGGCCTTTGCACTGGACCACATCCCCGAGCCTTTTAGACGGAGCCCTGCCAAGTGTCTAAGTTGCCCGGGCTGGTCTCTAACTCGAAATCTGCCTGCCTCAGACTCCCGGAGTGGGGGCGTCTGCAGTCAGTTGGAGAGCAGTTCGTCACCCCTTCCTCAATCAGCAAAAACAAGTCCATACCGAGCCAGGGGCAGTGGCGGACGCCTGTCCTCCCACGTTTGGGAGACGGAGTCAAGAGGACTGCAAGCGGACCCATCTTACCTGGCTCTCCGAGACAGCAGTATTCACAGCGGGAGACTCAGTCTTCTCTGGGGCACTCACCACTGTTCATCTTCGGGTTGGTACAGACAACACGCCGTGAAGGCGTGTGTACGTGGCCTTGTGTGAGAGGTTCGTTTCTCTCAGGCCTGTCCCTAGGGTGCCATGCTGGGTGCCACGGTGAGCAGGCTGGCTGTATTGCAAGGCTGCCCTCACTTCCCAGGCAGGGACACAGGGACACAGGAAGTCCCCTGGATCAGTTGAAGGTCACCTGGCCGGCCCTTCTA
The DNA here is from genome assembly GCA_004026965.1 of Petromus typicus. Taxonomy (NCBI): domain Eukaryota; kingdom Metazoa; phylum Chordata; class Mammalia; order Rodentia; family Petromuridae; genus Petromus; species Petromus typicus. Next base: position 28,316 of record PVIR01020994.1, on the reverse strand, counting down.
CCATGCAAGCTCAAGGGTTCGATTGTGAGCACCCTTGCCCTGGGTCTCTCGGTTCCGGATGGACTCTGGGGCCCTGTGTGGCTCCAGGGCTGCCCTCCCTGGGCCACCTTAGCCTGGCAGAGCCTACCCCCCCATTTCCAGAGATGCTGGGCAACCTGGGCTCTGTGCTGCACTTCTCTGCCCCTGAGCTCCTTGCTGGGCACTAGGAGCAGCTCTAGACCAGCACCGAGACTCTGCCCAGCCCCACGCTCCCCAGGTCCCGGCTGCCCTTCGAAGGGGCACAAAGGGCCCAGCTTCCCCATTGCAGTCACTCTGGTTATTGTGAGCTCAGTTACGCCTCTTACGTTCTCTTCAAATCACGTGGCAGCCCCTGGGACACCAGCATGTGGCAGGTCACTTTGGGCAGTGGTGGTGGCCCAAGTGTGGCCAGCTCACTCATCTTTAGATGGCCCCTGTGCCGGATCACATACCCCCCGACCCCCTTGGGGCCTCCGAGAGCTCAGATGACAGCAGCCCAGCCTGGAGCAGGCCCCTTCTGGCCTCCAGCCTCAATGTTTCCACCTGTGCAATGGATATGCTAATATAATCTGTGTGTTGGGTTGCCATGGAGATGGTAAAGGGCCAGGAATGTGCCTAGCTCAGACGTGTTGAGTTGGGGGGGTGGTAAGAAGCCTATGGGACCCCAGATGAGGGTGACCTGCTGAATGGGCATGGGCGTGGGGGTGTCCCTGCTGCATCCAGAGCCTGGGCCCCGGGACGTGGATGGGGAACACCATGTTCCTCCGCGGTGGGTGGGGAGGCCAGGGGTTCCTTTCGCCACAGGTTGTCTCTGTGGGCTGCAGGTGGCCATTCTGGGCTGCGGGGACTGGTGGTCGAGGATGGAGAGGCTGAGCCTCAAGCGCCCTGGGGGACAGGCTGGGCTCCTGGAAATCACCCTCTGAGCCCCCAGGAGCTGTTGATGACTGGTGAGCAATGTCCACGGCCCCAGATTGTACCTGGTGCAAAAGGGTCACTTCTTCCAAATCTAAGTATTCATGGCCAGATGTCATGCACCTCTGTAATCTCAGCACTCAGGAGGCTGCGGTATGGGGATCACTGTAAGTTCAAGGCCAGGCTGGACTTCCTGATAAGACACTATCTCAAAAAAAGAAAAGAAAAGAAAATGTTTGCTCCTTAGCATCCTAGAAGGAGTCCACGGGGGAGCAGGAGTCCCAGCAGGGCCTGGACTCCGAGGGAGCCGCCCGCCTGCGCCAGCCCAGCCCAGCCCACACCCAAGCACCCCATGGGGCCGGCTGTGGAGTTCTCACCTGTCTGTGATCCTCACTTGGGAGCCCCGAACCCCGCAATCTGCGGCTGACCTTGCTCACTTGCACCACGGGACAGGAGGGGCAGGGGCTGGGCGCTTAAATCGAAGTAGAAAAGGAGTTAGCTTGCGGGAGGGGCAGGCGGATGGTGACAGATGAGTAACTCTGGGGACCAACAGGCTGGGCCCGACCTGCCCACAGCTGTCTCCTCTGTCTTTGCTGAGGACTCCTGAGCTCTGCCAAACTCCTGCTTGATCCCGAGCCCTGGCTTTTCTACATCCCCCCAAACCCTTGCTATGACCCTCCCACCCTGCGAGCCCAGCCCAGCCCCTCAAGACTCAAGCCCTGAGCTCACCTACTGGCCAGGTCCCTGCCCCTTGAGGCCCACAGCTCAACCTTGCTCGTGTCCTCCGGCCCAAGGTCGCAGGGTGAGAGAGGGGCCACAGTTCCAGCACGGTGGCTCATGGGGACCCATGGCTGGGCCTGCAGGCCCTTCCCGGCCTTTGTGGGCTTTGACTCACAGCCTGGTTCAGGTCCTGCTTCAGCCACTCGTGCTTGGTTCCAGTCCACCTGTGCCTCGGTCTTCTCATCTGTGAAACGGGACAGTGACCAGACCGAGCTCATCTGGTGCTCATGGAGGTCGGTGAGAATACAAGGAGGGAGCAGGAGTGGGCGTGCGGGCTGCGATGATGACAGCGGCCCAGGCTCCGTGAGCTGCTTCTCAAGGGTCCAAACTCCAGGGAGGCTCTGTGGTGCGTGCCTGTCATGCCAGCACCATGGGGGGCTGGACAGGAAGGTCACAGATTTGAGCCTAGCCTGGGCGACTTAGCAAGACCGTTTCAAAAAAGAACAGGGTTGGTATTGTAGCTCAGTGTAAAGGTCCCCGTTACCCACATACACACACACACACACACACACACACACACACACACACACACACACGCACGACACATGCAGGCCCATGCAGCATGCACACACGCTCCCTGGACCTCATCCACCCTGGCTGACTCCCTCTGTCTTCCCAGGACTCCCCCGCCACTCCCGCAGAGCCCTTTGTTTAGGGGGCCTGAGCCCCTTGAGGACTTGGGCAGTCTGTCCCCATCCCTGCTGGGCCTAGATCCTGAGAATAGGGAGTCCAGCCACCTGCTCCGAGCTGGGCTTCCCGGCGGACCCTCTTGACTCGGCCCCGGGGACATGAGCTCCACAGCTCCCCCTGTTGTGTCCCCACCCTGTCCTGTCTGTTGAGGCCCCAGGCAGTTCTCAGCCAGACAGGGACCTGGGGCTCCTCTCTGAGGACACCAGAGGGTAAGGGTGGCTGTGGAGTGTGCCCCATGGCCGGGCCTGGGCAGGCAGGGCCGCTGTGCTGTGTCTCACCGGGAGGAAGGGACACTGGTCACTGCTGGCCCTCGGCCCTTCTCAGCCTTCGATCTTCTCACCAAAGCCTCCTCACCTGGCCCACCGTGGTCCTCCCCGATGGAAGCCACCCCAGGGAGGGGGCCCAGGGTCCCCCAGCTAAAGAGGGACTGTTCAGTTGCCAGAACGAGGCCGGACACACAGTTGGCACTCAGATCAGCAGGTGTTTATGGATGGGTCTGGCTTGAGCATGAACACTTCTAATCTGTGGGTACCTAGTGCTGTCTCCAGCCGGGCACACAGCTGGGCCGACGGGACTGGTGCCAGTGGGCACTTGACAGGGCTCATGCCATGACCGGGTCCTGGGTGCAGCTGACCAGGTGGGCAGTGTCCCTGTGTGGGCCATGCTGGGGTCTGAGGGGGGCCCAGCAGCCAGGGCTCCTTCCGGGAGGGAGTCTGGGAAGGTGCCCGGAGAAGGAGGTGGTACAGTGGAGCTTTCCAGCCAAAAGACCAGGAAATCCACAAGGAGATGTGGGCAGCAACTGGCAGGATGGAAGAGGCTGGGCACTGCCGGCACAGGGGAACCAGCGCAGGTGCTGGGGTGCCCCACAGGCTGTGCTTGGAAGGAGCTGGGGGGGGCAGGTCAGACAGTGCCCCGGTCCAGGCGTCGGAGGCGGGGAGAGACTTGGGGGGCCGGGGCCTGTGGAGGGCACGGCATTCATCGAGCGCCCGCTGGATGCCAGCTGCTGCCCTCACCACTGCCCAGTGAGGGGTTACAACAACCTGCTTTGGTGAGCGGCAAGCTCACATTGCGGGACCTCAACAGCCACCCCATCTCCATGCAGGGAGCCGCGAGGCCGCCTTCACCTACGCCATCACTGCGGCTGGCGTGGCCCACGCCGTCACGGCTGCCTGCAGCCAGGGCAACTTGAGCAACTGTGGCTGCGACAGGGAGAAGCAGGGCTACTACAACCAGGCCGAGGGCTGGAAGTGGGGCGGCTGCTCCGCTGACGTGCGCTACGGCATCGACTTCTCCCGCCGCTTTGTGGACGCCCGTGAGATCAAGAAGAACGCACGGCGGCTCATGAACCTGCACAACAATGAGGCTGGCCGCAAGGTAGGTGGGAGGGTGCTGTCCAGGCTGGCCCCACGCCCCTGCCCACCTGCCTGCCGCAGGGGCTGCCTGGAGGGTGCTGCCATGGAGGAGGGGTAAGGACAGGCCACAGGCGGAAGACCCGGGCTGCAGAGCTTCGGGAGCCCTGCACAGGCCGAGCCTGGGGGCTGGAGGAGGGGGCTGCAGCATGCGGAGGCCTGGGGGGCCGCAGAGGAAATTCAGCACCAGGCACGCTGGGGAAGAAGTCAAGGCAAGCCCCGCGGCTGTGTCGCAGGAGATGAGGGCCCCAGATACCCGGCTGGGAGGAGCGGCCACCAGGCGGCAAGATGGCCCGCGATAGGGCGGCCAGCGGAGCGGAACACTTCAGGATCTGGCTCCTCAGGCCCCGGCCGCCCCTGAGCATGAGGCCCGAGGGCCTTGGCCTGGGACCCACTTGCCTTTCCAGGGCCTGAAGGACCCTCTGCCCAGCGACCATACCTGGTCCCACTCATTCATTCAACAAACCTTGACTTTTGAGCCTGGCATTAGGTAGGCAGAGAGGAAGCTACTCTGGTTTCAGCTATGGGGCTGGGCCTGCAGCTGGATTTGGGGTCACACCCAGAAGCAAGGAGGACCTGGGAAGCAGAGGGGGGGCTCAGCTTCCTGGAGCAGGGGCTCTGGGACTGGGCTTTGAAGGGCACGCAGAACAGAGGTGAGCAGAGGCCTGCAGTGTGCAAGGCTGGTGGGAGACAGGAGGGGTGGCTGAGCCCAGATGGGGTCGTGCTGAGACCTTTAGGAGTTCCTGAAAGCCGGGGGAGGAGGAAGTCTTTGTGCCCAGGCACTCGGCAGGTAGCTTGGAGGGCTGTTTGGAGGAGGCAGATGGAATCCCCCTGGAATCCGGCATTGTGACGAGCTTCCTCGGCGCTGAGACTCCAGCCCTGACAGGAGAAAATGCTTTAATTTCGCTCATAGCTTTGGGGGGTTCAGGACTCATGGTCAGCCGGCCAAGGCAGGAGCACCACGACTGAAGGGCTTGAGGGAGGCGACTGTGGGAGCCTTGTGCGGGGTGCAGGCTGGCATGGGGAGCTAAGGTGCATGGGACTTAGGGGCGTTGGGGTCCATGTGGCCCTGGAGCTGACCTGACCTGGGACTCTCAGAGACCGAGGGGGACAGGACCGGGAGAGGGAGGTCACGGAGGAGGCTCAGGGAGGGTCCGGTATTCCTGGGCTCTATGGCAGGGCCAGGGTTGGCCTTTGACCATGCATCCTCCTAAACTCTTGCCTTCTCTCCCTTCTGGATTTAGGCCCTGAGTCCAGGGGGTCACATCACCTCCCTGACCTTGCTCATCTGCAAAGACCCTATTTCTAGGAAGCTCACCTCCTGAGGCTCACAGAGGACATGGATGGGGGACACACTGTCCAACCTTCCACACTGGCCGTGGGGTGGCATCCTCAGTCGGGCTGGGTCAGACTCCCTGAGGCACTCCGGGCGGCCTTGGCCCCATCCACCCCTCCTGCACCCCTCCCACGCTGTGCTGGGCTCTGAAGAGTGCCAAGCTCTCAGCTCGTCCCCTAGAATCCATGGGTACAAGTGCAAGGTGCCCGCTGGCTGCTCTGTCCAGGGTGTGCAGTCCCTACCACAGTGCAGGGCACAGCCTTAGGCAGATGGCAGCCATGGTGGTGGCTATGGTTTCTTCCCTCCACAAGGACCCGGGGAAGGCGGGAGTGTGTCCACAGGGAAGGAGGTGACAAAGGCTGGGAGCCAGGCACATCCTTGTGAGCTGGGCTGGGAAAGGCACGTCAGCAGGTGTCTCGTTGCTATGATACCACAAAAACCCAAGGTCCAGGAAAGGTGAGTCTTTCCTGACTGCTAGGACCACAAAGCCACTGTCTATGCCAACGCGATGGCTCCAGGTGGGAGAGCAAGGCAGGGGGCACAGGACCCGGAGTCTCCCTGGGGGCCCCAGGCTGTTCTCGGGCTGTGGCCAGCTGAGCTCCGATGGCAGGCTCCCCAGCCATCAGCCTTACTGGAAGGCCCTTTGTCCCCAGCCTGGCGCCACTGAGCCCTGCTCTTAGCCCTCGTTCTAAACCTCTTTCTGGAAACAGCGTGGAATTCTCTAGCCCAGAATCCAATCGGCCCCACAGCAGGGAACTCAGTCAGGGAAGAGGCCTCACATCAGTCCCAGCTCCTGTGGTCTTCAGGCACAAGGGCCGTCTTGGTGCCCTGAGGTGCCCACTGCCCTTGGCGCCACTGTCGCCGTGATGGCGAGGGTGCTGGGGAAGGAAAGAGCACATTCTTGAGTCCTATGATCACTTCCCGGTGAGGCTCCTGCCGGGGACCCAGCCAAGCGAGGCTGCGGCCCTGCTCTGCGGGCTCCTGCCCAATCGGCTTCATCTGCCGCTGACCCTGGCGGGCTACAGGGGTCTGGCCGTCCCCAGGCGGGCAGGGAGGAGGGCGCAGGCTGCCTGCCCGGCTTGCTGGGGACCACAGATGGGGCCGGGTGTGGTGGGTGGAGGGCTAGGAGCTGGCAGAGTGAGGGAGAGAGGAGAGTGGGGAGCAGCCGCTCAGCAAGCCACAGTGGGCACCTCTGGGTCCAGGCAGCCTGGGTGGGAGGGACCCCAAGGGGCCCAGGCGCCAGCTCCTATGGCATCATGGTCCTGAGGGTACCCTAGGCTGGCTATGTGGCCCAGCCAGTCCCCAGAATGGCAGGCAGCAGGGTAGGGGTCAGACGTGAGCACTGGGCTACGGGCTCAGGGGCAGGAGGAGGCGGAGGGATGGGCAGAAGGACCGGTCCACTTCCCCCGGGGACCTACTGTCACCAGATAGCCCTCAGCCCCACCTGCAGCCTGTGGTCGACTTTGGATGCTCCCCAAAACTGCTCTCACCCTTAGCTGTCCCTGGTAGGGCCTCAGCCCCTCCCACTGGTCCCTGGACACCCGTCCTTGCCCCTGGACACCCGTCCTTGCCCCAGGACAGGCGCTCAGAGCAGTCACCCACGGCTCCTGCTCCAGCAGTTCAGGGGCGCTGGGCGTGGGTGGACAGCTCCCAGCCTGTGCCCATGTTGCCCCTCCCAAGACTCCCTCTTCTTGGTCTGAGGGACGCCTGTTCGTCCATCCTTACTCTCCACAGGCAGTGCCTCCTCCAGGAACCACCCCCGGCCCCGTTGCTCAAGCCGCACAGTGGGGCCATCTTGGCGCTCCCACTCAGCTGACAGCTCCCGCGCAGTCCCGCCAGGACGGTGCTGGAGCAGTCGTGTCTGTGTGTGTTATCTCTCTCCCTCTTGGCTTTCACTCTTTCATTCATGCTGGGACCTTTGTGTCTGAGGCCCCTGATAGTGAGTTCTGGCCTCAGGGTCGGGAGACCAAGCCACTGCAGCAGAGCTGGGACAGCTGACAAATGGCCCTCGGGCGGTGGTGGGGCTGCAGCTAATGATTCCCCATCTTCAATCAGGCCCGGCTGGCAGGGCCCTTTCGATCCGAGTAAATGAGTACCTGGGGTCAGGGCTGGCTCTGGGAATCGGCCTTCCGGGGCCGCCAGGGAGGCACAAGGGAAACACGGGCTGCACCCACCTTGGGCCTCGTGGAGCTGGGAGAAAGGACACCGGCCGGCCAGGCCTGCTGGGCCTCTCTGGGCCAGGCACTCAGGGCCCCTGGCCTGGACCACGCCCTCAGGCCGCCAGCATCCCCAAGGAGTGTGTGGAGAGCTGGAGGGGAGGGGGCGCCCCCACTTACAAACACCTGCTGCGCTGGGCCCCCCTGCGCTGGGTTCCTCACCTGCTGTGCACACTGATCTCAGCACCTCCGAGACTCAGTTTTCCAGTAGGGTACTGACCCAGCACAGGGTCTGTACACAACTGTGAATGCTTTCAAGAAGTCCTGAAGAACTTAGTAAAGCCACTTCACCATGAATCCCTCACTTTGAGAACACTCCTCCCGTCCTCCGGCCTCTTCCAGCAGCAGTTCCGGAGTCCTCTCTCAGTGTCTTTAGCTGCTATGTCCTGGCTGCCTCGGTGTCCTGAATCAATGCGAAATGTTTCCCTTTCACGGTCTGTTTGACTTTGGAGAAGAGCCAGAAGTCACACAGTACCAGAGCCAGTGAGCAGGGTGGGGGAAGTCATGCTTTCATGTTTTTTACGAGCCCGCCCTACCCGGTGGCCCTCAGCGGCAGCACTGAGTGTATTTCTTGGTCACGTCTCAGGAAGACACTCAGGAAAGAAGAATTCCAGAAATGCTTCTGAAAGAGGCGAGGACAGCGGGATGAGTGTGTTGAGGTCAGAGGGAGGACTTCAAAGGGAGCTGGAAGCGACGTGTCTTTATTGTAATAGATGACTTAAAAGTAAACATTCACCGTGTGTTTTGGTCTCGCTGGGTACGGTCGTTAGACGTGCGTCTAGCCTACCACATCCGAAAGTCCCCTGTGAGCCTTGCTCAGTCCGCTCATGGGGACCAGGCTGCCAGTTTGGTAGACAAGAGGCTGAGGCCGAGACAAGGGGAGAGACTTGTCTGTCACACAGCGCAGAGGAGGAGCCGCTCCAGGGCCAGCCGGGGCGAGGGAGGCGGGGGACCCGCTGAGCAGAGCCGTGTCGCCCACAGGTTCTGGAGGACCGCATGAAGCTGGAGTGTAAGTGCCACGGCGTGTCGGGCTCCTGCACCACCAAGACGTGCTGGACCACGCTGCCCAAGTTCCGCGAGGTGGGCCACCTGCTGAAGGAGAAGTACAACGCCGCGGTGCAGGTGGAGGTGGTGCGGGCCAGCCGCCTGCGGCAGCCCACCTTCCTGCGGGTCAAACAGTTGCGCAGCTACCAGAAGCCCATGGAGACGGACCTGGTGTACATCGAGAAGTCACCCAACTACTGCGAGGAGGACGCGGCGACGGGCAGTGTGGGCACGCAGGGCCGGCTGTGCAACCGCACCTCGCCGGGCGCTGATGGCTGTGATACCATGTGCTGCGGCCGCGGCTACAACACGCACCAGTACACAAAGGTCTGGCAGTGCAACTGCAAATTCCACTGGTGTTGCTACGTCAAGTGCAACGCGTGCAGTGAGCGCACCGAGGTCTTCACTTGCAAATGAGACGCCTCTCGCGAAGGTGCCATGCCCACAACCAACCCGGCGTCCCAGCTCCACGGTCCGGTCTGGGGTCCAGGGGGGACCAAGAGTGAACCCTGAGGGTGTGCACGTGCCCAGAGTTGCGACTAGACTCTGGGTCCCCTTCCTGCCTGGTGGCTGGACACAGCAAGGCCACACTGGCCTGTCGTGCTCAACATGGATTCCCTGGCCTCGGCCTGCAGGCCTGGGGCAGTGTGGACAGAGGTTGACAAGGTTATTTATGTTTTCTTAGCATGAGAAGAGGATTCAAGGCACTAACAACGCGTAGCAGTCCTAACTCTACACTCCGTGTCCACCCAGCCCTTGCTGTCCCTCCGCGGCCTCTCCTGTCCTCTCCACCCCCGTAGGTCCCAGCTGCCAGGGTTAGCAGGAGGGGACCCCGGAGGACAGCCCAGCTTCCTGTCCTTGGGAAATCACATCAGAAAAATCAAAATGTCCTTTGTGCCAGGCTCTGGGAGTACCTGGTCTCTTCCCTCATCCTGCACACTCCCGGCTGGCCACTGGGCTGGCAGCTCAGTTTACAGAGCTCTCCCACCCTGGAGCCAGCCTGACCCCAGGACGGCAGGGCTAGGCCGGGGAGTGGGCCTGAATGTTGGCGCCGCTTCACAGACGGGAACACAGAGGCCCACAGGGACCTACGGGGGTTGCCAGAGACCCTTCAGCTGTGAGTGGGTGCTGCTGCCTTAGTCCTTGCCCCGTCTGCCCCAGGATGCCCAGCAGCACCCTGCCAAGAGGCCCGGCTGCTCCCTTCCCTGCTGCAGCCTCAGAGGCCTTTGAGGCTCCCAGAGCCTCAACCTGGTCCTTCTGCTCAACCCCAATTTTGGAAAAACTGGCAAGCAGAGCTCGGGGTAGCCGTCGGGGGTCCCCACCTGCTGTGCCAGGGACACCTGCCCTCTAGGTGTCTCCTCAAGTTGCATAAGCCTGTCACCTCCCCCAAAGCCTTAGAGATGGGGATGGAGTGGGCGGCCGGGCTCGGGGTGGGCAAAGGTTTCAGGGCTTCACTTGGTCCCTCAGGAGACAGGCACTGAGGGTAGCACTTGCCCAAGGCCAGCCACTGGCTCGAAGCCACCACCCGCCCGGGGGCCTAAACGTTGGTCTGGGACAAGTGGCCCCTGTGTGGGTGCTGGCCCTGCATCTAGCCCATGTGCCTGACAATGCCAGGGCACCCCAGCCTCTGGGCCGCTGTGAATACCCCACCCCACTTGCCTCACCCCAGACCCAGGACACCCTGAGTCCATAGGCCGGAGTCTTCCACTGAGGAACCCGGGTAACTTATACTGTTATATAGCGTCCAGATGTCTATAGTGTCTCTTAAGTTATTGTGACCTACACTGGGTACCGGAGGGGAGGGGGCATGCCCGCGGCCGCGGCCACACCCCCCAGCCAGACTCCTCCTCCTGCTTAAAACGACCCTTGGGCCGAGGCCACCGAGGCCCTCGCACTGTCTCTGGGGCACCAAGCACCCAGCCAAGTCTGCTGTCCCTTGAGGGGCCACCCCAGGGCGTGGGGGGCAGCACGGCCCAGGCAGGCACCAGCTGCCCGTGCCGTGTGCAGGGCTTGGAGGTGGCTGGGCATCGGGCATCCCGGAAGTGCCCATTTCTGACAGCTGTGCTGCTGGCCTCCCTGGAGGGGAGCGCTTGGTCCCAATAAAAGCTGGAGATGGAGCAGTAAGTGTGTGTGTCGTCCCCGGACAGCCTTACCCTGGCCTTTTATCCCCCTCCCCAGGCCGACAGCCCCTTCTTCCCTCCTCTGAGTGTCCTGGCTTCTGGGTTCCTGGAAGGGTCCTGGGACAAATCAGCCCCGAGGCTGCCTGGGTGTTGTGGGGTTCAGGCTGCAGGGATGGGGACCCAGGTGCTGTGCTCGGCTCCCTTCCACCCTCTGGTGTGGTCTGGGCTTGGCAGCCCGAGCCCAGCCTCTCTGGTGTCTGGGGTCCTGGGGGGCTTCTGCCTGGTCCTGCCACTTCTCCCCAAGGCCCAGCCTGTAACTGGTAGCTGCAAAGCTGCGTGAATAGCATTCCTGCCCCGGCCCGGAAGGCATGTGGTGGGGCCGGTTTGGCCACTGCCCGCTGTCCCAGCAGCCTGGCATCAGGCGGAACCGCTGATCAAACAGCCCCGTCCCCACAGTGCCCAGCTGGGCACCCAGAGAGCCTGGCCTCAGACCCAAGGCCCAAGAGAGAGAGCTCCAGGTGGCCTTCATGGAGACACTCCCTTCCCCAGGGACAGACAGGACGCAGAGCTTCAGCCTGGCCCTTCCCGACCCTCCCTGCTGTGTGGCCTCAGTCTCCTCATCTGAGAGCAGCAGGTGGCCTGGGGCCAGGACGTGGTGGTCGGCAGGGCCCCGGCGCTGGCGTGCGTGGGGCCCAGGCCAGGCCAGGGCTGGGCGGTTGGCAGCATGCCTTGGTTCCCCATGAGACAGCGAGCAAATCCCCAGGGGCGGTGGCGGCCACCGCAGCAGCAGCAGAACGCCGGGTCCGGCTACTCCCACAGGGCCAGGAATGAGGAAGAAGCCTGAGATGCCCGGCCCCAGGGCCCAGACGGCACTTACTGCCTGGCTGCTGTTCAAGCCCAGCCTGGTCTCCTGGGGCCACCTGCACATCCTCTAGGACCCTGTGGGGCCGGCACCTTCAGCCCCAGCTTGGCCCGAGGTCCAGCCAACCCCAGCCCTAAGTCCTGCCCAGGCTAGTCCTAGTGCCCTCACCGTTACGCCTGCAGCTGTACTCTCTGCCTGTCCAGTGTGCTCTCTGCCCGGGTGGCCCACCCTCTGCCCTCGGGCAGTGCGGACTTGGAGGTAGAATAGGGCACCTGTGCTTTGCCAGGTGGGCTTGGGGACACTATGACTAGGATGGCCCAGGGGGGTGAGGACAGCCACCACCCACATGGCTCTTCATACAGCAGCGCTGCCCGCAGCCATCCCTCGCCCAGGCCACTTGGTCATGGCCTCCGTGGGGATGCCACCTTCTGCAGGCTCGGGTGTCTCCATGACTGCTTCTGCCCTACACAGGCTGAGGGTCCCCAGAAACCAGCAGCGCAGAGGGCCACAGAGGGCACGCCAGGGCCCGTTTTGGTGGCCACAGCTGTGCGAAGCCTGGGTAACGGCCCTTCCCCAGTCAGTCAGCACTGGTTCCCTGGAACATGTGGAGAAACTGAGGCCCAGAGAACATGAGGCGCTGCCTGGGTCACATAGCTCCTGAGGAGTCCACCTTCTAGTCTACTTTTATGCTTCAAAGAGGAAACTGAAGGGACCGTATCCACGGCCACGCAGAGAGGAGCAGGAAGGGAACCGCCTAGGCGGGGTCTCAGAGAGGAGGTGACATGACATGGTCTCCACCGGAGACAGAACAAGAAAGACCAGGTGGGACCGAGGGGGCTGGGAGACCGGAGCTGGGGGGCGGGATCTGGGAGGGGGCCAGGGGGAAGCAGGGCTCAGACAAATAGGAAGTCGGAGCCGAGTGCCAAGCTCACCTGGGCGCTCACCTGGGCCTCACCTGGGCGCTCACCTGGCCCTCACCTGAGCAAGGTCCGGAGCCTCCTCTTCTCCTCCTCTGTCTGGTCTGCAGACCCCCGGGCCCTGCTCTCCTCACTCAGGCCCTACTCTCTTCCTGTCGGCTGGGTCCCTACTTCCTCTCCGGTTGAGTCCACCCCTTTCCAAGTGCTGCTGGAGTTCCGTGGCCACCCAAAGAAACCTGTGGCCTTGTAAGGAAGCAGCAGATGGAGGGGATGCAGGCTGGGGTCCAGAGTCCTGGACGGACGCGAAGGCACCAGGTCCTCCTCTGGCCTGCACACCTGGGCCTGAAGGCAGACTCAGGGCTGAGTCTGAGACCAGGTCTTGCCTCAGTGAGCCCCTGGCCAGGATCAGGGACAGAAGGACAGGAGGACAGGCTTCAGGGAGGGGACAGGAGTGCAGGAGGAGCAAGAGCTCAGCCATAGCTTCCTAAGGAGGACAGAAAAGAACAAGGAGGGACGTAAGAGCTCTGAGGTCTGTGGGTAAGAAGCTTGGGGTGCTGGGCAGCAGAGAACGGGGCTCAGGGAGCTACTCCCAGCTGACCAGGTTCTGGAAGGTTCTGGAGGTGTGAAAGGACTATTGATCCTGAATGCTGAAATATCTGGCCTTCAGCAGATGCTCAGTCCTGCCCTACAGGGACAGGGTCTGGGCCCCAGATAAAGGGCCCTTGTGACCCTGGCCCCCGACCCTGAGCCGTCCACCAGCTGGGATCACCAGGAGGAAACTAGCTAGCAGGTAGTAGGCCAGGGCCGTGGAGCTTTGAGACTAGTCCTGGCCTTCTTAGTCTTATGTGGAGTCTTTGACAAGGTCCCAGCAGACCAACAAGATGTTTCATCCCAGTGTGGTGGCACACATCTGTAATCCCAGCATGCTGGAGGCTGAGGCAGGAGAGTTCGAGTCCAGCCTGGGTAACTTTGTGAGAGCCGTCTCAAAAGTTATTATTTTAAAAAGAGCAGGGATGGAGCTTAGTGTGAAGGCTCTGGGTTCAATTCCCAAAGTAACAAAAACAGACAAAAGGAAGGAAGGAAGGAAGAGAAGGGGGGGGGGACATTGTTCTTCTGGGCCTCATTGTCCCGTTTGAAGGGACAGCCCCAGAGGGTCCTTGGTGCTCTGGAGTCCCCAGCAGGCTCTGGACAGCCCGAGCTGGCGGGCACCAAGTGGGCTGCCCTGTGCTTGCCCTCTCTGCCCTACGGAGCTGGCCCTACCTGCTGAGTCAGGAGGCCCCATTTCTCCTACATCCCAAGCCACAGGGCCAGCAAATACGCCCACTTCCCCTGCAGGTTCCCAGGCCAGTGGATCGATTACATCTCCATGGCAAACACTCTGGGAGGGGTGGCAGCCACAGGGAAGCTGAGTCACCAGTGTCAGGAGTCCGGGCAGGACTGCTGCAGGGCGCGGCCCTCACCTGTCTCCAGGGCCCCACTCTGATGGAAAAGCCTGTGACCCCGGGCCTGTATGTGCCACCCACTCACCTCGGGGACTTCAGGAGTGGCCTAGGAGGCCCAGCAAGCGGGGGCACACCTCAGCTTCGGGGACTCAGCTGCCAAGGTGGAAGGAGGGAGGAGGGAGCCGCCCGTTGTTACAGGAATTCAAGCACAGTTTGATGGGGCGCGGCGGAGCCCGATTCCATGGTTCTGGGGTGTGCTCCTCGCAGGAGGCTGTGTCTCCGGATCGGAGGGCTCTGCCTCTGGGCTCCGGTCAGGTGCACAGGGGTGCTGGGTCCTGGGAGGCCTGTCTTGCCCCGGCCACTCCTGCGATGCCTGCCCTGGGCTCCCCTCAGGGAGTAAGAAGCCCTTTTTTTTTTTTTTTTAAGGGTTTTTTGAGACAGGGTCTCTCTTTGTAGTTCAGGCTGACCCTGAGCTCGGCCTCAAACTCACATCACAACAATCCTCTTGCCTCTGCCTCCCGAGTGCTGGGATTACAGGCGTGAGCCACCACGCCCGGCAAGAAGCCCTTTTTGTAACACAAATCCCACCACTCTCCTCCAGGGTGTGGGCAGAGTCCTGCCCACAGAGCTGCCCACTGCAGCAGGCAGGAGATAATAAACTATAGTCATGAAGTAACACACGCAGTGTCTCAGGATGGATTCTGCGTGGCTGGGGCTGGAGGGCGGGAGCAGGGGGACTGATGGAGGAGCCGGAGAGCAGAGGGCTGACTGGCCTGGGCACAGGGAACAGATGAGGCAGGTCTCTGTGGCTGGCCGAGTGTCTGCAGGGAACAGGGCTGGACAAGGAGGGGCCTGGAAGGGCCACACTCTCTCAGCGTGAAGGCGCAGGGCAGGGGTGAGGTTCTCTTCCCCGTGGGGGCCACGTGGCTCCAGAGAAGCAGTGAGATCTGAGTGTCTTTTGTAGGCAGAGCCCGGTCCAGGCTGAGCCCCTGCTCAGTATTGGGGTGTTTGCCTAGGGCTCCAGGCAGGGGAAAGGAGTGGAGGGGCTTGCCTCCGTTTCCCCTCCCGGTGAGCCGGATGACACTCCTTGTCTTGGAGCTGCCTGAGGACCCTGAGGTGGCACTGATGAGCACTCCAAAGTCACCCTCCTCCTCCTCACCGTGGAGGCTCCAAGCAGAGTGGCCACCGAGCAGGAGCCCCCACCACGGAGTGTCTCCCGGGGACTGATGGGCAGGGGCGGTGGCCTTGTGACAGCCAGGCCACCTCATGACCGGGAAGCAGCATTACTGGCATGTGTCCACAGTGCTTTACAGTTCACAAATCACCCTCCTGACCTCCACTGGCTCAGACTGCAGCCCTGAGCCCCGGCTACCCTGCTCGTCTGAAAGCCCCAGACCCGACCCGTCCCCATCCCCGACACTCACAGACCCGTCCCGGATGCACAGGTGTGACCCCCAACACCCACATGCAGGGGAGGCTGCCCAGGACACCCCTGGTGCTGGGCATCCTCTCCTGACCCACGCTCAGCCTTCATCCTGCCCTTGGGCTCGGCCCCCTCGCCCTCCGCAGGGACCTCCAGCTGCTCACGCCAGGCACCAGCCCCAGTGGGCACTGGGTCGGGCGACACCTTGCTGGCACCTTCCCCCTTCCCACTCCCCGTCCCCCATCTCAGTTAGGTCAGAACTTGGCGCCTGACCCAGAGGCGGTGCAGGCCTTGCACAACCTGCAGCGAGCAGGGAGGGGTCCTCCGGGGACGCCGAGATGCACCTATTTTTAGCTTCCAGAACAAAGCTCAACCCCAGCCTGCAACACACAGCCCAAATATTTGTTTTTATTCTTAAAAAGGCTGGGATGGCGGGTGGCAGGTTTGGGGCCTGAAGGGCCAGCGGGTGGAGCCATGTGGGCATAGAAGAAGCCTTGCCCACCTCGGGCACAGTCAGCCGGCACAGCCTTATGGGGAGCCCAGGGCCTGCCTTGAGCACTGTGCCCCCAGGGGCCATCGCTCCTGCCTGCTCCTTCTCCGACTCCTGGTGCATCTTGGGACAAATGCCCATCTTGGCTTCTACGCTGCCCTCGGACTGCAGCAAGTCACATCTGACAGCCTGGCAGCAGTCAGGTTCACCGTGAGGCAGCAGTGGGGCTCCCGAGTGGGTTCTGGGGTGCAGGGCCTCCGGTTCCTGGTGTTGGAGTGCTGATCTCTGTGGCTACTGAGCAGCTCCGGTTGGGACACTGGAAGTCGGGTCTGCAGGCTCTGGGAGGACACTCCCTGCTGTCGACTGCGGCGTCCTTGGTTCACGGCCTCTTCACTGCAAGATCAAGGACAGCAGCTTCAAACCCTGCTCTTCATCCCTCGGGAGGGTGATTGATTTCAGGCCACCAGAGCCATCTGTGTCCTCACCTCCACCCCATCTCTGTGAGGTGACATCTTCAGGACCCAGGTACCGGGCTCTGTGCCTGCAGAGGACTGTGACTTGGCCTCTGACAGGCGGCACGGTGTGACTCTGGCCCCTGCAGCTGCTCCTGCGCCGAGAGAGAGTCCACTGAGGTGGCGCAGGGCCTGCCACCTCCACACCTGGGTCTGGGGGAGGACAGCGGGGAGCACGGTAGCACCGCGGTCTGGCAGGAATGAGAGCTGTGGGCTGGTGAGGTGCAGGAGGCACTGGAGGGGGACGGGTCCTCCTGCCCTGGGTCTTGTGCACCAGCAAAGCCTCGACCTCGAGCCAGCTCAGGGCCAATGTGGTTGTGGGCGTGTGTGCAGAGTAGAGAGCTGGTCAGTGGCGGTTGTGCCAGTTACAGGACCCTGCCATGCCCCATCCTGCTCAGGGACATCTGCTGTCCAGCCAGCTCAGGCTCTGCTGGGATCTGGGGTCAGGGGAGGCTGTGGTGATGGGGAGAACTGGCCACAACTCCCAAGATGTGTCTCTGTCCCTCGCTGTCCTCCAGCTCTGACCTCTCCCCCGTGTCCCTCATGGGTCTCAGTGCACGCGTGTCACCAGCCTGGACCCCCTACAGCCTCTCTCCTGAGCCCTGGCCTTCCTCGGGGCTCATTTCACTTGTGGCTCCCGGCCTGGAGCCTTTGACCCTTCCACGGACTGCCTCACAGACCTGCGGTCGTCTGGAGCCCAGGCCTCCCTGGACAGCCCTGCTGGGAGAGAACTCCGGGCCAGTCTGAAAAGCCTCAGTCCCTGCGTCCCTCCCGGAGCGGGTTGGTCCGCAGCTTGGGGATGGTATCTGGCCTGTTGTCCACCAATGAACGGATGGAAAAAAATGGCATACGTGCCAGGAAATAGAAGCATCTAAGGACAAAACCAAGTGGGGAACAGAGTGAATCTGGGGGCTCCCCAGCTGCCCCAGAGGCCCGCTACCTGTCCTCCCCAGCCCTTCATGTGGAGTTTGGGCCACGACCCTGTCCCTCCCAGCATGGCTGGGCTCAGGGTCCCCGACCGGAGTGGGGGTGGCAGCCCACGTGCAGGTCTGCAGAGGCTTTCGGGGAAGGGTGGCGGAAACTGTCCTGCGCTGTGGAGTGCGGCACATGTCAGGATGGCTGGGCAGTGGACAGGAAGGGGGTGCAGCGTCCTCACCCATGGCCGGCGAGGGTCCTCCCCGAGCATGCTCCACCTCACACGTGCATGTCTGGGAGGGCAGGGTGTTGGCTGAGCCAAGGTCACATTCGGATATCACCTCTGGGAGCAGAGTGGTGATATGAATTGGTCCTTTTCTAGTCACGGGGACAAAACACTTCCATCTGCAAGTTAAAGGAGAAGTTTAGTTTGGCTCGTGGTCGGGAAGGCTTAGTCTGTGGTTGTCTGGCTTCAGGGCAGGAACAGCGTGGCAGAAGGGCTTGGCCAAAGAAACCTGCTCATCATGCAGCTGGGAGGCAGAAAGGGGACAGTAAGACTCCCAGGTCACCTCCCCAGTGACCCAGCTCCAACCAGGCTCCATCTCCCAATAGTGAGGTCAGCCACAAACTCATGTGGCCCCCCGTGGCCTCTGGCCAGGCTTCCTGTAGGGTGGGATTGCGGGAGATTGAACGGAAGGGTGAATGATTGAAGGGGTGAGATCAGCCAATCAGGACGGGAATCAATGAACGGACAGCGATGGATCTGCAAGTGGACAGATGAGCTAATGAATGGTAGACCGGATAAACCAGCGTGAAGGAATGAGTGACCGGGGAAGTGACCGAATGAATGGACGAATAAGTGTGTGAATAATGATGAAGGAAGCAAAGGGAGCACGCCAGAGCGTTTCTGAAGAGCAGACACCCCAGCCTCGCAGGACACCCAGGACACCTAGGGGTGTAGTCAGGGTTGGCACAGGACTTGCTGCGATCTTGGTGGCGGCTGGGACGTCAGATGCCCTGAAGGATCCTCAGGCACCAGAGCCACAGTGGCTCGCGCTCCAACCCACGTGATCCCAGACTCTTCTCACTTGGCTGCTTCCCGACGGATCTACTGTTCCATTATCCCTTGTCCAAAGTGATGGTCTGTAGTCTTTTCTGCTAGATCAACTCCTACGTGCCCTTCAGGATCTGTCACATGCTGCCGTTCCCAGGAAGCCCCCAGTGCTGCGTGGCCAGGCGCACGAGCAAGTGTTCTGAGCTTCTGACCTGCTCTGGGGTTGGGGGCAGGGTGCTCCCCCCGACCCCAGGTCCCAGGCAGGGCAGAGGTGAATGCCTGAGGGTCTAGTGAGGTCCTGCTCTAGGCCTCAGTGTCAGGACCCAGATCCCTGGCTCCCCAGTACGGGCCTGGGGCTGGGTGTCCTACCTCCAACCAGCTTTCTCATTTGCAAAGTGGGGTTCCCTCCCTCACAGGGGCAAGGACAGATAGCAGGAGGTCCTGCGAACGTGGGGGTGAGTGGAAGTGATTTGACACTCTGGTGCCTCAGGGGATCTGAGGGCAGGGTTGGGGTCAGGTCTCTGAGCTTTTCTCTACCCCCACAAGACTGGGGGTGCCTAGGAAGCTGCAGCCCTGATGTCAAGGTCCCCACAGGTCCCCCAGAACCTTAGCTGCCCTGTCAGAGCACACAGCCCTTACTAGTCCAGCTAGCAGTCAGTGGCGGCCAGCCAGTCCCCTGGCAAAGGTGGCCAGCCTGTCAGCTTGGGCTGGGGCAGGGGCCCCTGGAGTTCCAGGGTGGCCCCCCTTGGGGTAAGTGAGAAAGCTGCGGCTTCTTTTTAATTAAAGTTCTGCTTGAGCCCCAGGGAAAGGAGAAGTGTCCATGCAGAATAATTAGCCGGACAAAGGGCAAATCCTCTTAGCCTCTCCCTGGGCGGCGACAGGTTAATTGGCCAGCGCTGCTGTGGCCCGGCCTCCCCGCCTCCTGCCGCTTACTGACCCCAAGGCCACACCTGCCTTGCTGTCCAGCGTGGGAACCCAGCGGGGCTCCTTCGCCCTCTGATCACCCCCAGCCCCGCCCTGTGTCCCTCAGAGCCCAGGGAGCCATCTGAGTGGCTGTGGCCCAGAGCAACTTTGCCCCCCAGTCTGCTGACCCGGCTCCTCTGCACCTGTGCCCGGCTGCCACGCTCCCTCCCCTCCAGCACCCACCCCAGGGCCTCTCCTGTGAGCAGGAAGAGCGTCTCCTTCCCTTCTGCTGGGCATTGGGACTACGGTTGGCAGCATGGCCGATAGATGAGGAGATGCCCGCTGTGGCTCTGGCCATAGCCACGGTCACAGTCTGCCTTCCCCGCCGTGCCCTCCATATCAAGAAGGCAGATGCGTAGAGAAAGCTGGTTGAGAAGAGGGAGTGGAGGGGCTGGAGCGAAGGCGATGCCACAGTGACGGCTCCCTGGAGGCCTGGGAGCGTCCCCTCTTGCTAAGACCATTCTGACTCATCCATTTCCCTGCCCGCTCCTCAAGGAGCCCCCTTGGCAAGGGCCCCCGGGGTCCCCTGAACCACAGCTGCCAGCCCTGGCCTGCCCACTTTCTTTCCTGTCTACAGCGCAGATGCACGGTGTCTGCATCTGGTCTGGGTTGAGGAGGTCGCTGGAGGGGCGGGAGGTCAGGGCCTGGCCAGAGGGTACACAGTAGCAGGGGGGTGTGACCCAGCCAGGAGTTCCGGGACAGTCAGGTCCTTCTGCCTGGCGCAGAGAAGACCTTCGACTCTGAGTGCACAGCCGGTGTGTCAGCCCCACCCTGAGCTGGATCAGATCTGCGACAGGCACGACAGCTGTTTATTTTTCTTACAGGGAAGGAGGAGGTGGAGAGAGGGGCCGACCCTGCTGGTTCTCACACTTGGCCCAGGAGCTCTGGAAGTCCAGGAGAGGGAGGGGACTCGGAGGGCTGCTGGGGGCAGCGGGGGCTGGGGCCTCCCCGCCACACTCCCGGGGCCGCAGGCCAAAGCCAATGCCGCAGGCCAGTTCCTGGAGCGGGATGTTGGGGTTTCCGAGGTCGGGAAGGAACTGGCAAAGTGTAACTCATGATGTCACCGGCCTGGCGCTGGCCCGGGCCCCAGCCCTGCCGCCGAGGGGGATGCAGGGCGCCCTGGGCAGCTCAGAGCTGCAGGGCTGAGTACCCAGGGAGGACTCAGGTACCTGCTCTGGCCCACCTGGCTCTGCCAGGAGGTGGGGCCACCAAGGTGGGAGCCCCGCAAGGACCACGTTCCCTAGCTTCTAGACCTGGCATCGTCCCTGACACATATTCATGGGTCACATTGCAAGCACCACTGTTTCTCCTCCTGCCTGACCCAGAGATCAGCTGCTCCCAGCGAGCCAGAGAGCCTGGCAGGGTCAGGACCACAGCTCAGGCTGCAGTTGTACGCACTGGCCAGAAGGTACTAGGAGCCTTCCAAAGGCAGAGTGCAGAGGACAGAGACAACTTCTGGTTCTTGTCTGGAATTTCCAGTTTCCTACCATCAACATCACATTTTCTGGAAATTTCTAATGACGTGGAACCCACAGGACAGTGGACGCAGCAGAAGTGGATAGCTCATAAGTTTTAGGAAACCAAACTCTCTCGTAGCCACCATCTAGACAAGGCCCCGAAGCCAGAAGCGTGGCCTGGGGTATAGTGAGGAAGTGTGCGCTCAGGCCCTCTTGGCATGGATGGTCTGTGGGTTTAGACAAACTTGTGAAGACGTGTGTCCGCCCCAACGGTGCCATCATGTCTCAGAAAGCTCTCAGTGCCCCCGCTCACCCTCCTCTTCAGCCCAGGTCTTTGACTGTCACTGTGGTCTTGCCTTTTCCAGATATCTGAGTCAGAACCATGTAGTGGATGGCTATTTCAGACTGGATTCTTCCCTAAGTTTTCCCGAGATCTTCTCATGGCTTGGGAACACTTTCCTTTTCCCTGGTGAGTAACAGTCCACTGTTCCACTATTCACTAAGTAACGAATTCATTGAATAATGTCCAGAGGGAGCACAGTCTATTTGCCCACTCCCCCTACTGTAGGGCATCTGTCTCCTAGGTCTTGCAGATTACACTTTTTAATTAGAAAAGTGGACAGTGGTATCTTTAAGAGATGCCACTCTGCATGGAGCTGGCCTCAGGTCCCCCAGATACCCCAGCAGGCCCGTGTGTCAGGGCAGGGAGGCAGCAAGGACCCCTGCCTACCTCACTTTGGGATGAACTTGTTTCTCGGGTTCATGGTAAAAGTGTCCTTGGTGGGGGCACAGGTGGGAATTTCTTGCCATGACTTGAACATTAACCACTGCACCAGCCCTGCCGGCAGTTGGTGGCACAGAGCTGTCCCCTGTGCTGGCTCCACAGGCACCTGGTGAGGACAGTGCCCCAGGCACTCTCCGGAGGGAGAGGAGCAGGGCCCCTCCCCGGCTGGGCTGAACCACTCCCTGCACTGGGCCCGGTTCCTCTCTGCGAATTGGTGACCGAGGCTTCTGCTCAGAGGGAGGGCAGGCTGAGGCCGCAGAAAGCTTTGCACTCTGCGGGTCGCTGGGCAGGGCTGGGGGTGCTGAGCTGGCACCCGGGCCCCTGGTCCACGCACGAGGGGGTGGGGGTGCGGGGAGCGTTCTAGGCACTGCTGTCCCTGGTGCACAGGTGAGCAAGCAGAGGTCCTGGTAAGGGATGGGGGCTAAGCGGCTTGTGGCTTGCCAGGCATAGGGGCATATCTTGCTGGTGTGCATGTGTATGTACGTTGGGATGCATATATACATACCCATATGCACACAGGTATGTATAGGCATGTACACATGCACACACAGCTAAGTGTGTATACATGCGTGCATATACACAAATACATGTCTTTACATGTGCACACACATACACATTTATGCACACATATAATTTGCATGCAACACATACACATATATGTATTCACATGTACGTGCATATATGTACAATGGGACTTCGGTTCATGACCTTACTTTGCTTTACTGTTTTGGAGAAGATGGCTGCCTTTACATTTAAGTGGAGAAGATGGTCACAGTCGTGTTTGTCAACCCACGTGGAGTTTGCAAACAGTACAATTTTGTTGAATGCTTTTGTTTGCAAACTGAATTGTTTGCCAGCAGGAGAGGTGATGAGCCAAGGTGCTACTGTATGCATATGGGCACGGGCACATCCGGGTAGCCAGGTCCAGGTCAAGCACCCTGTTCCGCCTCTTGCTACACCCCGAGACTGGGCGAATGCAAAGCCCAGCTTCCAGGCTACTAACTGCTGTCAGCACATCCTGAATCACTCAAAGGAGCACCGTCCAAAATAATGGCCAGAGCAATGGCACAGTACAACCAGTGACCTCTCTGTTCATTTTCCTTATGAAGTATCACGCAGGGGACGGGGGTTTAGGTCAGGGGTGCTGCCTGTGCCGCCTGCCTGGCAAGTGTAAGGTCACGAGTTTGAGCCTTGGTACTGGAAAACAGAAGTTCAATTTAAGTGTCATACACTGTGCTTGACTTCCCTGTTAGTTTGAGGTACTGAGGATTGAAGCCCAGGGCTGAGCTGGACCCCTGGACCTTTTTCGGACCCTCAATCTTCCTGCCTCAGGCTCTCAGAGGGCTGGAATTACAGGCACAAGCTGCCATGCTTGGCTCACGCTGAACTCTGCCACGCCTGGCAGCACAGTGGGTTTGGCTAAGCAGTGTCCCCATGTTTCCATGGCAACAGAACTTCTAGCTTCCCTGCCATCTTCTGGGACTCCTGCTTTATGCACGGTCAGGCGCTGGCTGAAGTGCTCTATGGCGTGGACTCAAATATGCAGATTCAGGTGACGTACATATGTACGTATTGTTTTCCAGTACAAGATCTGATCAAAATATATGACGAAGGTTGAAAAATTTAAATAGTAGGACAGCAAAGGCCATGTGGGAATGGATTCCCCTCAACCTCCTCGCACTGGCTCTAGGCACGCGCAGCCCGTGTTCTTGCCACGTCCTGCGGCCGTTCCGGGGTTTTCTTTCCCGGGAGTGTTTGGAGACGTGATCAAAGCTGCAGCGGATGCCCCGGCGAGAGCCACGCAGCAGCAGAAAGGCAGGCTGGTCACAACGCGGCGCTCGGGCCTCGTCCACCTCACTCACTGGCTCTGTCACCCTGCAACTTCCTGCTGCTTCCCAAAAGCAAAAAGCTCGTGAAAGGGAAACGTTTTGAATCAATTCAGGACACTGAGTCAATGACCACAGCACAACCGAAGGCCTTTGACCAAAGCTGTCGATACGGTTTTTAAACAAAATGTCGAGAAGTCGCCCCTACGTCATGTGTGCACATCGTCAGTCTCCCGGTCGATTTTTAGTCTCTTGGGCTGTGACCCTGCGGGGTCCCATGACTGCGACCGTTCGGTCCCCAGGCTGGGCACAGAGGGGGGAGCAGTGAAGGGAGCACAGGCTGTCCGCAGCCTGTCGTGGCTGCCCCAGGCCTAGGGCCCAGGCTCACCTCCTCTGCTGGCTTCGGAGTTTAACAAGAGTGCTGCTTTTGTTGGGGAGTGAGTGCCTGTCGCAAAGTGAGAGCATATAATTGGAGCTGCACGCCGCCCCTTTGAGCCAAACCTCCAGGCCCTTTCACAAGCACCTGGATGCATCTCCCTGGACAGCTGCCTGCTCCGGCTTTCCCTGCGTGCCCTTCACGCGGGCAGCCACAGCCACGGCTCAGAGCGACAGGCTGCTGCCACCCGGGGGTGCTGGGGCCCATGACGGTGGAGAGGGACCCAGCCCCCTCGGGGAGAAGCGCCTGGTGGGTGTGGCAGGCCCAGGGGCCAGCGGAGTCTTGGTAGGGGGTAGTGGTTCCCAGAGGGTGGCCCCTGCCAGACTGACCTGCCTCTGTTGTGACCTCGTGCCAGAGCTCGATACGGCCTGTGGTGTCTTCCGATCATCCTCAAGTGAGCCTTTCTGTGGTCGAGCGGTGCCTAGTATGTGGGGTTCCACGGAACACAGACTGAATCAGGCCAGTATTCGAGTTTGGCCTGTCCACAGGAGTGGGCTTGGCCTGGCTCAGGGCAGCGCCCCTGTCCGTGGCAGGGTTGCCAGGCTTCTCAGCCTCCAGTGGGTACCCTCTCCGCCTGTTTCCTACTTGTGCCATGAGATGGCCAGGCTGCAGGTGGCCTCGGGCCCTGTGTGCTCTTTTGATGCCCACCGGTGCCTGGCCTGGTGTGGGCTGCAGAGAAAAGGGAGGCGGGGGTGGGGGACCTGGTGCAGGGCCTTTGGGGGAGGGCGAGCCCTGCACCCAGGCCTGGCACCAGGGAGGGTAGGTATGCCGAACAGGCCCTCAGGGCACAAGGCCTTCCAGGCAGAGGATGGCCCAGACCAAGTGGCACCCAGCCTCACATTCCTCAGCCGCCTACTGGGCATTGGTGTGCTGGGCGCTCATGCGTGCCGGCGCGGGCACCATGGAGCCTGGGCTGGGGCTCCAGAGCGGAGAGGGACATAAGCTCAGGAGGAAGTGAGTGTGTACAGCTTGCCACATGTTGGGGGACGTGGATGTGGGCAGGGTCTGGGCTTGGGCATAGGGTACACCTCACCCAGGAGGATCCCCGGCTGGGGTCTGGAGAAGGGGTCACGGGTGCCCATGAGGAGCAGGGGTGAGGGGACCCAGCACGGTGTAGCCAGACAGGGAGACTGGCTGGGGAGACTGTTCAGGATCAGGGTGGGGTGGGAGAGAGCAGAGACGGGGACCTGGCTGTACCTGGGAGTCAGCGAGGAAGTGGAGGCTGCTGCGGCCACAGACAAGAGGGTGGCGGGAGCCAGGGAAACGGGCCCCGATCTTTGTGGAGACAGGCTCCTTGGGCTGGGGCTGGCAGAGGCTTCAGGGCCGAGGGGTCACGGAGTGGGGTGAACTCGATTTGGCCCCCAGATCTGTAGAGGTTGGAGGGAGGGTGTGCCCGGCCCGGAGCCCTGGGGGTGAGGGGAGTGGAGAGTCCTCTCTCTCCCCATTTGGCGGGGGTCCCAGCCTGAGCTGCTGTTTGTCCAGTGCCCGCGCCTGCCCCTACCGTGGGGCCTGTGGGAATCTTCCCTCTGCGTCCTGAAAGGCCACCGGGGCGGGATGCTGTGTCCAGCTGATGGGGGTGAAAGGGTCACATGGTTTTGTGGTCGAATTATCCAAACAGTGAATCGCCCCGTCCGCCCGGGCGGCTGTGAACGGGCCGGCTTTGTCCCTCTGAGAACAGCGGCGGCGGGAAGGGCCAGACAAAGCGGGCGCTGACGCGGCCTTTTCCATGCTAAGGCAGAGAAAGAAAGGCTGGCACAAAGCCGCCGGCAGCGGGCGGCCCAGGCTCTGTTTTAGCCACGGCCCCGGGAGGGCTGGGGCCACCGGGGCCCCCGGCAGGAGAGGCGTCATGCCAGTGACCTCTCGTTCTGGGGATGGCCACCTGTCCCCAATGTCCTTCATCCCCAGGAGCGGCCTGACAACCCCAAGAGACCACCCAGGTTCCCAGGACTGTGGGCACCACGCAGACAGCACACAGCTGCTGTGACGGGCCCAGACTGCAGCTGGCATCACCAGCCTCGGTGGGCAACATGATGGGCCACAGGGCTGAGCCCCTCCCCTCACCGCAGGGCAAAGCCCAGAGTGTGTGCGCTGTGGCAGGGCGTGGGCACAGGCATGGTGGGGGGAGTGGCCAGCCTTCATGGAGCACAGGGTGACAGCTCCTGGGACAAGACCGGAGCCCTTGGCACAGTAGCCAAGGAGCAAGCACAGGTCCAGAGTGGGCCCAGCTCCTTCGGTACCCTTCTGTTGGTGCTGCCTGCGAGGTTGGAGGGACCCAGATGCAGGGAAGGATGTAGAGGGAGAGACGGGAAGAGAGGACTTCAGGAGACCTCACGATGGCCCTGAGTCAGGCCCGCGGGAGGCTCCCCGAGGCGGCGGGCCAGGTGTATCCTGAGCTGGGCCCTGGGCCTCTCATTGGGCCAGCAGCCCCAGCCTGTGCCGTGGAGACCAGGCCAGCCTCGCTGGCTCTGCCCACGGGGGCACTGGGCTAACAGTGGGCAGTGAGGGTTGAGGAGCAGGTGGTGGGAGGTGTGGGCTCCCCTCTAGGACTTGTCACAGCTGCCTTGGGACGTCCCCCCTGACTCCAGTGGGCTGCTGGGGCTGCTATGGATGTTCTGAGAGCGTGTCTGAGGGGTGGGGAAGCTGTGGGCACCCAGAGTTCCTCTCGTTAGCGGGAAGGAGAACGGGGCTTTGGGCCAAGGAAGGGGGTATCGCAAAGAGGGGTTATGTTTGAAAGGCCAGAAGACGCATGAGGCCTTGATCCACCAGGCCTGGGTCAGCCACGCTGCTAACCTGCAAAACCACTGATATCCAGGGAAATCAAGGCACAGGGAGACTGGAGTACAGGGCCAGGAAGGCTTCTCCCCGCGGTGCCAGGAGGCCATCCCGACTGCTTCAGCCGGAGCTGTCCTGGATCTCACCCTGTGGGTACCTGTGGCTCATGCTGGATGCCCCGCTGGACACTGTGGAGGCACTGGGACTTTGGCCAGGCTGGACAGTTGTCCTCCCCAGGTGGAGCGGAGCCCCTGGCCTCACCGGCGCTGCCACACCCTGTGGCCGCTCCAGCTGCCTGGAGCAGCCCATTGGCCTTGCCCTGTGAGGCTCCAGCCTTGATTTCCAACCTCCCTCTGCCTTGCAGGACTGGGTGCAGCCAGGAAGGGTATCCGGGGAGGGAGAATTGATGCAGAGTGGACTCACACGTCCTTCTGTGGCACCCAGCAGCCAGCTCATGCCTACCTGGGATGCCTTGTGGGTGGTGTGGGTAGCTGGGTGGGGCATAGGCGCCTTGTATGGAGAGCCCTCAACCTGTGCCTGTCAGTGTGCTGGTCCCTCTCTGTCCCTGAGTCACAGATGGTGGCTCCTAGGACAGGGATCGCCCAGGCCAAGGCCAGGTCTGCTGCAAGGAGTTTGAGCCACACGCACCGCCCCTGGGCACAGTGTTTGTCATGGATAATGAGGCCAAGGGAGCACAAATCTCCAAAGCCCTCTAATGTGGGCTTTGGAGAGAGAGCAAGCGAATGGCCCGGAATGCTCGGTCACTGCTGGTCACTGCTGGCCACCGGCCTTTGTTCTCCTGGGACTCTGGGCGCTGAGGCTGGGTGTCACGTGATGCCACTGCAGTCAGCAGATCAGATTCTGCTGTCATTGCAGGTTCTGGGAGGTGGGGCGGCAGCCCCAGCATGGAGAGGGGGCTGTACCTCCAGCACTCTGTGCTTGAGAAGGGAGGGGAGGACCTCATGGGGGAAAGGCAGGTGCCACAATGGCCTGGGGACAGTCAAAAACAGAAGGGACAGAGGCCGGGGAGTTAGCTCAGTGGTTCCGACGCCTGTCTTGCAAGCGCAAGGACCCGGGTTCGATTCCCCGGTAACCACATAACAATACTGGGTGTGGAGACCCACACCCAGCAACAACCAGTACCACACACCACAGTGCCGGGCGTGGTGGCTCACGCCTGTCATCCCAGCACTCGGGAGGCAGAGGCAGGAGGATTGTGATGTGAGTTGGAGGCTGAGCTCAGGGCCAGCCTGAACCACAAAGTGAGACCCTGTCTCCAAAAACCAAAAAAAAAAAATAATAATAATAAAAATAAAAAAAAAATAAAAACAGAAGGGACACCTGGAGGATGAGTGTGGGAAATGGAGAGAGGGCGGAGGCTGAGGGGCACCCTCGCCTGCTGCTGCCATGAGCCTGTCCCCTGGGTCCCTTCGGAGGGAGGAGGCCCTTGCACGGCCCCCTGGTGGACCTGCCATCAGGAAGCTCACTGGGAGATGCTTGTCCCAAGCCAGGTGCCCACTTCTTCCCTCAAGCCATCCTTGCTGGCCCCCTGCTGATTTCCACTCAGCTCCACGGACACTGCTAGTACCCGTGGGCACAATCTTGGGTAGGGCAGAGCCTGAGGACAGAGTGCAGAATGAGGCAGACAGAAACAGAGGCAAAGGAACCCAAAGAGAGAGACAGCCAGATGCAGGACGGTGGGAGTGTGGTGGCAGGGGCAGCTGGGTCTGTCAGGGAGAGACGAGGACCTACAGCCCATGGGGGCCATGAGTCCTGGCTCCGAGTCAGGGGATCTGGGCACCAAATCATCTTTTAAAAACTGCTGATGGGGGTAGAGCGCAGTGATAGAGCATTTGACTGCAGAAACTGCTGACGTATTGATGACCTACACAAGTCATCCCTGCATCCAACATATCCAGTCAATCAGCCAGCGAGTCA
>PVIR01020993.1:0-23675 GCA_004026965.1 Petromus typicus | reverse complement strand
GGTAAGCATTCATGAGGTAGATTTATTTAGTTTTTATCTAGAATTATGTCACATTTACAAAAATAAGTATAAAGTTAATACTGAGTCCTTCACTCCTTTATAACCAAATCTTTTCATTTGTCTTATATTTGTCACAACTAATAAATCAATATTGGTGCACAATTATTGAGTTCCACACATTATTCAACTCTTTCCATTGGTCCTACTTGTCCCACTTCATACCCAGAATACTATATTATATTTAATGCTCATGTCTCTAAGTTCCTTTTACAACAACAGTGTCTCAGACTTTCCATAATTTGGTGACTATGAAAATTTGAAGTAACAATTGTTGGGTATTCACCTCATGTGTTTTCTTTTTGTTTCCCCTATGCTATCATTATGATTAGACTGGGTTTCCTGAAAAGGCAGAACTTTCAACAAAGCACATCAGGGTCCACCTGACCTGGTGCGTTGAATGTCATCCTAGAGCACTGGGTAGTGCAGCAACCCATTTGTGCAGCATCTCCAAAGTCAAGTTACTCTTTCCTCCCCTGTTATATTGTACTCTGTAGCACATCACATAGTGCTTTTGCTTCTTTAGAGGAAACAGCATGGGATGACTCTACACTCTTCTGTGAGGAGCATTTGTCTACTCTTTCTTATTTGTTGATTCTTATCTGCTGAATCAAATATGCCAGCAGAGATGGAGAATTTTATATTATCATGTAATTCATAACCAAATATTATGCTATTTATTTTACTGCTGAAAGTTTTCTAGCTTTGGCTGTTGGGAGCTTTTCCCATTGGCTTCATATGTCCCATTGATATAACTGGATATGCCCTTTATTTCTGACAATACTAAATAGTCTACATTAATCCTGTATAATTTTCCCCTTAACTTTTGTACCTGTCATTTGTATAAGAAGCTTTGGCTTCTTTTATAGGATAATGGTCTTGAATAGGAAGACCTGAGTGCCAGGTATTTTCATCATTGCTAAAATATTGTTTCTTGTAACTCCCAGCTGACATAATAAAGGGAGATATGCAATTACTTATATATCCTTAGATATTTATAAATGCAACTCTAAGTAACTATGTTAAGCAAGCATGAGTTTATGTTAATGTTGCCAATGGGGTTGTTACTGCTTAGCTCAGTAGCCAATTACTTTGGATGTCTATAACCTCCAACTCCAAAAGTGAACAATCTGGTTTTTGACATCTATCACTGACCACTCATTTACATATCACTCTATATGTAGAGCAATAGGGGAATGTTTTATGTTATTCCCATGATTGCTGTACCAACCAGAACATAATGCCTAGTCGTACTAGTTTCCTTTACCTGTTCCAGACTCCACTTATTTCTAGTTTCTTAGATCAGCATATTCTACCTCAATGATTTTTATGAGATTTTTTTTCCAGATACTTGCAATAGTTATATTATTTAGTCTCATTATCAGCTCCATCTTGGTATTATAAGGTCTGCTAAATACCAGTATGTTTTTTACCTTTATACTCATTAATATTCACTCTTTAAGTTATAAAATGTGATTGGTTTGAAAAATGCACAATATCTAGGGCAACCGTTTCTGTGTTACACAGAATAGTTTTATCTTTCCCTTCAGTGTTTCACGTATTCAATTCTATCTCCCTGTTTCAGACAATAATTGATTATTGCTATCATTTTTCTAAAATCTAAGCATACCATATGATGTGACTTATTCAATGTATTGTTTTTTTTGGACTAGGTTACTCAAATTATGGAATATTCCCTTGAGATTCATCTATTTCTTTTCATGGATGATTATTATGCTTTTACTTTTTCATTTTCTAAATATACTAATTCATGCATTATTATACTCAGATATACGACAACCTTACCCACCAACAATTGTAGAACATGTACATTACCTCAAAAAGAAGCCCACACATTTTGTGGTTGACTATGCCAAACCACAACTCTCAGGAATGACTAATGTATTTTCAGCATCAGCCGAATGCCATATTCTAGTTATTTAATTCAAAATGAAAATGTGTAAGAGGTTCTTTCTTGTGGCTGCCTTATCTCACCTCCTATGTTGCATGTGTCAGTACTTTATTCTTTCTTTATTTCTTTCTTGTTGATAAATAATGCTACATTACATCGATATACGACTTCAGTTGTTCATCAATTGATGGTTTGGGATTGTTTCTGTCTTTTAGATATTATTTGGATATCATGAACAATGATCCTATAATATTCATGTATAAGTTTCTCTGTAGGCTTTTTTTTTTTTTGCACATACTATATACTTAGAAATGATGTTGCTGAATCAGATGGTAAATTTGTTTAAACATGTGAAGAGCTGCCAGAATTCTAAGTGACTTTTCCTTCTCCTAAACTTATTGACAGTATATTAAGGTTCTGGTTTATCTATATTCGATGCATACTTACTATCTGTTTTTTACTTATGATTCAAGTGAGTATGAAATGGCTATTACCCAATAAAATAATGATGTCAATAATTTCTTTATGAGATCATTGGCTCTTTTATTATCTTCTTTGGAGAAATATATATTTTCTCATATTTAAAACTTGATCATTTTTCTTTTACTGTTGAGGTGTGGCTTTTACACACTCTGAACAAAGTTCTTATCATATACAAGGAGTTATCAAGATAGACAAGGATGAATAAATTTAGAAAGATTACCATTATAAGAGAAATAAATTGCTCTCAAAATATCTCCTTCACTTCCAACATATATGTTATTTTCTCCCTTTATGAGACAATTCTAGAAGTCCTTTCTCTCTTTATGGATTATGATGAAAAATACAGTGATTGTAGCTACTGCCTTCCATTGAACAGAAGGGCACCTCAGAGGTACCTGAGAGTCGAATGTTTTCTCCCTCATTCATGGATTTGGTACCATCTGATTAATGGCTCTTTTTCTAAATCAAAATAACTATGAAAGAAAGGCATTTTTTAGTATTTGACAGCATCAAGCTAGACAACTGAAAACATGCAGGAAGAAAGACTTTAAGAATTGCATCATATACTGGGGATTTAGCTCAGTGGTTCCGACACCTGCCTTCCAAGTGCAAGGGCTGGGATTTGATCCCCAGTAACCACATACAATAATGCCAGGTGTGGAGACTCACACTCACCAGCAATCAGTACCATACCACAGTGCTGGGCATGGTGGCTCACTCCTGTAATCTCAGCACTTGGGAGGCAGAAACAGGAGGATTGCTGAGTTCATAGCTGAGTTCAGAACCAGCCTGAACTACAAAAGTGAGATTCTGTCTCAAAACAAACAAACAAATAAAGACTTAGTGAGATGGGAACTGGGGTCAAAGGAGGCCCCTCTCCCTCATAGGCCTTAGTGGCAGATAAAGACTTTTCACATTCCAAGGCAACACAGGGTTCACCCACCTTATCGTCCACAGGTGTGTCAGGGTTCTACAGCAAGAAACAGAAAAGAGAGGATGCAGTGAGGTCATATGTGTCTCCAGGCCTGCTTAACCCTCCAAGCCGTCTTCTTTTTTCCTTTTCCAGTGGAAAGATTATAGGCCTGGACTTCCTTGGCTCAGTATCTGCATAGTCTGTCTCTTGATCTGAGCTGAGGAGAGGAAAGAAGGTGTCTATGCCCTAGACCTGAGGAATTTTTGAGAAACCACTTATTCCTAAGTTTTTTAATGTTCCATTTTATCACGCTGGTTACAACTTTACAAAGCACTAGTACTATACGGTGTGGATTACAATTCAGCTAGAGAAAGTTTTGAGTTCAGAAAGTTTCAGTGATGTATTTTGTTCTTTTTCCATATAGTTTTGATTTTTCATTATTCTTACAATTTTACATACATTTTGGAATCAGTTCATCAGTTTCTGTAAAGAAGTCAAATATGATTGTAATATGTATCATGTTGATCCATGTATTGTGTTGCTAAACCAGTTTCAGAAATGTGCTGTCTTTGCATAACTGTTTCTCTGCATGAACATGGGACAAATTTTCTATTTATTGAGATTTTTGATAGCTTTAAAAATATTACAGAGATTTGAGTATAGATTACATACTTGTTATACTAAAACTATAATTATATTTCCAGGTACTTTAATTTTGATGCTAATATGAATGGAATTGTTTTCTTATCTTCATTTTCAGATTGGTCATATTAGGTGTGTGAAAATCCAATTGATTTTTTACATTGATTTTTCTATCACTCAATCTCACACAATTCAACTTTGCTGTGTTTAGAAAGTCCAAAATAATTTGTGTATGTGCATGTACATTCATGTATATGTGTTCAATTTGATTTTCTGTGTAAAAACTCATGTGAGAACAAGAAAAATAACAGACTGAATTACTCTCATTTGTTTACATTAGTATTGTAACCAAGAGGATAAAATAGGACTTTGAGAACAAGATTGTATTAAAAGTGGTCTGCTTCTTAAAGCCTCCCTGTGCCAGGAATGTAAGCTGCCACCCCCCAGTGTTCACAGCAGCGACTCAGTATTTCCAGTCCTTTGGCCTAGTGTTTGACTAAATTTGCTACCGTTTCTATAAGCTGAAGTGACTGCATAGTTTTGTAAGGAGATTAGTGATCTTCTGAATTTTACCAACTTGTAAATAATTTCATTGCTTTATGAATTTGTTTCTCTTTCACTTTCATGGGCTTGTCTTAGTCTCTTAGCTGTGGGAAGTCAAATGATCTTGCTAAAACTGACAGCCCCAGCTTCAAACTCGATGCTGTCCACACTCATGCTTAACACAGCATAAGGTCAATGCCTGAAGAATTGCCACTTGAGCAATAAGGACCAATGAGAGCCAAGCATCTGGTTACCAGGCAGACCAGGTTACCCTCAAAATGAGGAAGTCTCAGAACATCTATTAACCAAATTTAAAAAGAAGAAGTACTACAGTATAGCCAAACATCAATAACAGATATATCTTTTGTCTCTCCTAAGGTTTTGATTCAGAGCATTTTCAAGGTCATTAATGGTCAACATGTAAAATCTAGATTTAGGTAGATGAGTTGCTTCATTTTTTTTCAAAGTCTAATCTTTCATGATATGGCAGAAGTGAACTTCCTGCTCAGATTGTCATTTTCTTTTTTACTTTCTACACTTCTTTCTCATCAATCATGTGTATCAACAGTAAGATCAGTGCTGGTCAGCTCGTAGGAGACTGTGTGTGCTATTGTTTATTTCTTCTACTCTGCTGACTAAATAAAAATGATTAATCCACGTTGGCATTTCAGCATATGCTTTATTTCAGCAATATAACATATACATATCTAAGAGTACATTCACTTTAGAAAAATGGAAATTGTTTATATTTATTTTAGCTTAAAGGCAAGTTTCTTATCGCAATGGGAGATAGTTTGCTTAGAATTTTTTTCTCTGATGTTACTTGAAATATTTCTGCTGTTTACGAAGCCTACTGAATACAACTGGTTTCCTAGCTCCTTGATTGAATCCTGAATAGCAGTCAGTATCACCTGAAATGATAAATTAAAAACAGAACGTCAAGCTGCTCTTTAACTTCAAGGCTCATTTCATGTAAATGATCACTATGAAGGCAAACAATAAACAATTAAAAGGGGAGCCTGTTCATATAATATATATCAAGTGTTTTAATTGTCTTCATTAGAGATGCATGAAAAAAGCCAAAATGTCTTTTGATTGCAGAAAGTAATGATCCAAGATAAAAAAAAAAATATTTATATATATATATCAACAGGGAAGAAAAAATAGCATAAAAAACTATTTCTGAGTTGTCACCTGGCATGAGAAGCACCTCTCCATGGCACAATTGTCAGAGCTTTGGTTCCATTATTAAACATGTGGATGACTACAATCAGAGCTGGTCAAAGAAAAACAACCGCGTAAATTATTTTCAGAAGTGAAATACAATTTTACACACAATATTCAAATTCTTCACTTTCAGAAAGTCTTGCTGAGAGATTTTATCTCAAAAAAAATTGCAGGGTAGTAATTTGTGTGAAGTAGGGATCATAATGCATAGCACACCCATAAGTCTGTATGCTTCAAAATAGTGAGATAAATGTAATAACTAGATGAAAAATGAGATAATTTAAATACTGGATTTCTCGATCTTGGAACAGCTGGCATGTGAGTTTGCAAACTCTTGTGCAAAGTTTCCCTATGCATCGTAGAATGCTAAATAACATCCTTATCTTTTACCCCTATGACAGCAATGCTATCAATGGTACAAAATACAGCTTCTCTTAGGACAAACAAATAAAGATGATGAGGTAAGAAAGGCAGTTGTATTTGTAAAACTCAGCTCAACAAGAAGAGAGAGAGAATCTAGACTGAAATTCTTCTTCTAGTAAAGCTTATTTAGGGTGATTTTTGCTGGTAGCATGGATATTCCTAGCCTGGTGCTCAGTTTCCCACAGCAAGTGTGTCAGAAGTGCACATCAGATTCTTAGCATCTAATCATGAGCCACTTTTCAGTTCTACAAATCTTAAGAAAAAAAGTCGCTATTTCTCAGGACATTCTTGCCTTTGATTGGCTAAATATCACACAATACAAAAACTAATGTGCATAGTTACACTAAGGGACCCAGCTGAATATTACATTTCAAATTATAAGCAACTATAACTTTGGGTAATGAATCAAAACATCCTGAATACTCCGTTTTCTGTCCATAGTTGAAATGGTCAAAATATTTCTCAGTATTGAATATATCACTTGAACCATCATACCGTCTGTTGAATAATATAGTTTAATATTATCTAGTTTTAAATATAAGTGTTATGAGGCTTTGGGGTGCTGAGTTTCCTTCCAGAGGTGGTTTCTAGGTTCCTTCTCTTGCAAGCAAGACAAGTACAAAATACTAAAGTTTTATTAAAGGTAGAAAAAGAAACAGGTTCCATTCAGGCCAAGTAAAAGTAGGGAAATAAGAATAACCTCCAGCGTGAGGGTGTGTTACCATGCAAGAAAGAATTCAAAGGCAAAAACTTAATGTAGACCATCCTTTTTGTATCACTCACTCCTTAGGCTAACGCCAGATCTAGGTCATCCTATCAAAAACCTGCTCAGGTGGCCTCGAGAAGTCCATGTGCGGGGTTTGGGGAACTGTTCTGGAACTTTCCACAGCTCTTTTCCCAGCTAGTTCTAGCCATGCCCTATCCTCCTGTCTCATTAAGACACATATCTTATGATCATGCAGTAGAATGAGTCTCCAACTTAGGAACTTTCATCTGGTGAGTTTTCACAGATATGAACAGCCATCGCAACATCAACATTCATGGAAATGAACTTGGAAGCAGCTCACAGACATTGTCACAGTTGTGCTGCTATTAATATGCCAGTGCACAGTAGCACAGTACAGTTGGGGGCTTATTGTATGTTTGTTCATGTGCTTTTTTTTATTTTTCTTTGGGGTTTTTTGGCTTTAATTTTATATAGCTGTGTCAAAAGTTTATAAGATTCATTTCACCTGACTGAAGACCATTTTCCTGGAACAGAACATATTCATAAGTCAGGAACTTACTAAAATATGATTACAAGTATGCACATTAAATTTACTTAGTAAAGAAGACAGGGATATAAAGTTATTGTCACTGCAATAGGTCTGAGACATTTTGAAAGCTGAGATTGTAGAATGTGTAGAGGCATGCTGCTTTTCTTGGCAGAAGAGTTTTCAGAATGTGGCAGTAAGTGGAACAGAAAGGTTTAATTGGCAGAGATTGTATTATACCATCAATAGAGAAGCTCAAGCATTCAGAGTAATGAGATGGCCAGTCTACAGTTCAGACAGGGAACTATTTGTGACTTTTTGCTGGTAGAAATCTGTGCAACCTGATAATCTATAGTCTTGGTCTTGGTTTTGCCCATGAGTTAGAACTGCTCACCCATGGTAAGATAATGAGGAAAGAAGAGAAGAGAACAAAGGAAAGTCTACTTTGCAGACAAAAATGTGATATAGTCACATTGTGGTGAAAGAGAACCATTGGCAAGTAAAAAGGGCATGGTCAGACTCTTCTACACACAGAAAATGTCTGGGCTTTTGTGTTCTGAGAGGAGAGGCAATGATTAAATAAATGAATAAATAAATAAATAAGGCTTGTGTCCTGAAACTATTTTTTTATATTTAAAATTGCACCTTCCCAGCATTTGTTATTATTTGGAAGCTGCAGGGGAGAAAGTACCTTTTCTACATTGGCAGTGGAAATATAAACTAGTACAATATCATGAAAATCATTGAACAGATTCCTTTGAAAATTGAATGTAGAAATTCCATTTTGCTCAGCTATTCTCCTTATAGGTGTCTTCCCAAAATAGTTAAAGACATACAATATAGCATCCATGAATATTTTCACCTAATTCTTGGTAATAGCCCACATATCCATTAATAGTTGAATGAATGAATAAAATGTGGTATTTATACAAAATGACATTCCACTTTGTCTAAAAGAAAGATAAACTTGAGCATTTTCAGAAACTACATGTACCTTGAGAGTATAATGTTAACTGAAATGAATCATATGTGCAAGATTAAATACAGCATAGTTTCTGTTATAGGAGAAATTCAAAATCTAAATAAAAAACACAATAAAGGATAGATAATAGGAAGTAAGGAGATATTCCTCAGAGGGGAAGGAATAGAAAGGGGATAAAGAAGGAATTAATATGTGGTTGTTCATGTAATATAGATAGTAAAATTAAGGGCTGGCAGAAGCATTCCCTTCTACCCACATCCACCGGGGCCATGTCTGAAGACCAGCCTCACTGACCTTTGTCCCAAAGCTCTCTAGCATAGACAGAGATAAGAATAATGAAGAACTCTGAAGCATTTTGAAATCTCAAATGAGGATCTGCATCCTAGACCTACCAGTATGACCTACTATGAACTTTCTTCCTTTGAAACTTATTAAAATTTCATCCCTATGGACTCATACATTCAATTATAAAATGGTGAATTATTTAAAAAAAAGACATGCACAGTAATCACAGCTGACATGACTTGGCATCCTGTCAATCACTCAGTCATGCTCTGACAGAACCAGTGGGAATAGGCTGAGGACACCATTTTAAATTCTTAAGCATAACATATTAAGCACTTGTACCAAGCACACCTTTCCTCTCTAAACTCCATTAAACTTAGCTGCTTTTCTCTTACCATCTTATGCCCGGTCCATGTCCTTATTTGCTGTGCAGAAGAACCTAGAGACCCATGCAAAGACCCCATCATCCATGATACTGAGGCAAGAGGCTGGGGCATGACCAACACAGACTGGGGAAGCAGGTGCAAACTGTTAGTCACATAATCCAAGGACGCACATGCAGAGCAGTTCTGAAAGATTTGTTCATCCAATTCTTTACTTACAACAGAAAGAATAGAGGATTAATTATATTCCTCCCAGCCTAAGTCCAGGCCAGCCACATTTTCATCTTCTGTCCTCATAAAGAGAATGGGAGAGGGCGTAAGGGGAGGGGGCTTGCAGTGCTCCATCCACAGCTCAGCTATGGAGAGCTCCTGTCCACAGCTACCTCGGTCTCTCAGAAGTAACCCCTGCTTACTTTGCAAGTGAGCAATTTCAATTCCTTTGGCTCCTGATTTTTTTTCCCCTTCTCTTTGTGTATTTATGTTGGTGGAAACCTGTGTAATTTGGTGGTCTGTAGTCTTGCTGTTGGCTTGGCAGGTGGGACAGGAGGACGCACCCACAGTAAGATAATGATCCCTTCAAAGAGAAAAAAGTCTATTTTATAAGCAAAAGTGTGAATCATGAGTGAAATCCTGTAGGAAAGATTTTCCAGATCAAGAGACACAACTGAGGCCAGAGAGCCCTACTTACAGTATATTTACTTCTGCTGTGACATGTCAATTCAAAGAACAAATGTATCACTATGGTAGTTAATTGATTAATTGTCAACTTGAGTGGGGAACACCCAGTTGAATTGAATCAGCATGATTATGGATGTGGAAGATCCACTTCAAGGAGGATTATTGTTGGGACAGTATATAACTCCATCAAGATTTTAATAAGTTTCTACTATGCTATCAAGACTATTAATTTGTAATATACTATATTAACCTTTGCTACTACAGCCGATAGCTAAGTTAGGTAAAGACTGACAGCCAGGTGGAGAAGGACTAGGCCTAAGGTAGAGTCAGAGTAGAGATGAGACAAACCAGCCCTATGGTTAAGGGCTCAGTTTACAGAAACTAGGCCCGAAGATGCAATCACGATAGCTACATCCCAGAGCCTTTCCAGAGTAAATAATAGTTGGAAGTTATAAGGTAACTTGTTCCATTGAGTCCAATAAGCCTCAGCAAAACAGCATTCAGAATCAAGGTAATGAACAGTGAAGAGATGACCAGGATACCCTGATCCTCATTCCCATCCCTTCCAGAAGTATGTCTGGTCCTCTCATTGCTATACACTCTTGTTTTTAAATAAATAAGTGTTAGCTAAGTAATTGTACTAGTTAATTATAGTTTTTACCCAGAGTAATTAATCTATGATGTAATTTTACTGTATCAAAAGCTCTTAGAAAAATAACAAAAAGCAAACAAACAGAAAAACCCTACACACAAAGCTTCAGTGGCAACTCACTTTTAGAACCCCTTCTGACTCCCAGGAGCTTTCTCTTAATAACCCTTCTCCACTCTTAACTTCTTTTGCCCTGACTCAATCCTTCAGAGTCCTGAGAAATGAATTCACACATCCTACAGGTCTGATTGAAGTTATTTTCCTGTAGCATTATCATACATTGTCAATAATTTTGCTAGCTCAAAACTACAAATAAATTTGAACAAAGCAGTACTGATTTTTAAAATGTGGCTTTAAAAGAGTCCTTTTTAGTTCTTATTAGATTTACGTGTTTTCCTAATCAAATTGGATTCTTGGAATACACATGTTTGAAGCAGTTTTTGAGGTTCTCTAATATTTATTACAACTGAAGAATGTTTCCCAAAGTTATTTTAAATTTACAAAGATTTTAGGAAGCAAAGTAAAAAATAAAAATAAAAATTTTGATCTAATATAGCTGGTGATAGGTAAGATTGATGAAATTTTAAATTCAGAATGTCCCTGGGGTACAAAGCTTTCTTATTAAAGAGAAATGAGTCTCTAACTGCATAAGAATAACATTTTTAATGTTACTTTTGTATATTAAAAGATTTCTAGATTTTTATAAATATTTACAATTTTTTCCTTTCTGTATTTTTATTAATTTCTGGGTTCTGGTAATTTGATTTTGACCATTTAAATATCTCTTTAAAGCACTATGACTAATGTATTGAAAATCATTTGTCTCTCACCATTACTTTAAACTAAAATTCTCTAATTGGGTATGTTAGTACCATACCACATTGCAGTAGATCTGTTCCTGTAATTTATATTGGATTATCTTCTTTTCTTTAATCATACTTCTTATTCCAGAACTGTTGTATACATTATTCCTTGATTATTGTTTACTTGTAACAATTTTTAATCATTTAACTGATGATTGAATAGACCAGATGCAAATAAATAGTCTGATTTTCTTTTTAATTGAAGAGACTAAGACACTTTCATTTATTCTTACTGTAAAAGTGAAGCAAAAATCGCTTAGTGGTGAATTAATTTATAAGTAAGTAGATCTTTTTAAGAAACATCTGTGAATACATTTTCTTCAAAGACATCTACAATAAACTTGAGAAAATAAAATTATTGTGATTTTAATTTTGCCCATGAACTAAGGGGTCTCCATTAATTTTTATTGTTTTTAAAGCTAAAATTAGTTCATTGTATACTCATTTCTTGCTACTTACTGTATGATTAATTTATAAAAAGTGATATAGTCATTTCAAATGGTAGATACAATCCACATTTACTGTAATTATCTTTAAATTTTTTAATAATCACTAAGTAAATGTAAAGTAAATAGTTGACTATATTATTTACAGAATAATTTTAAAAAGTTTGTAAATGCTCAACACTCACAGTGTTTTTCCAAAATATTTGTGATCTATTGTTGATTAAATCTATTAATTAAATGCATTTCATTAACATGAAAGGCCATTTACAGTGTTGATTCGAAGTTTTTGGGTTTTGTGGTACTCTGATCATAAATTATTATTTTCACATAAATAAAGCTACTTAGTGTATTTTAAACATGCCTTATGAACATGGCATAACAATTTGATAAGAAGGACTTCAGCAAAAATTAAGACCTGTTAACATAATTTCAAATTATTTTGTACAAACATATGGTTTAACTTGAATTTGGTTATATTCACAGGTAGCCTTTTTCTTCTGCATTCTATTCTTCTCTTTCTCTCTCTCTCTCTCTCTCTCTCTCTCTCTCTCTCTCTCTCTCTCTCCCTCAACCCAATGTCTGTTTGGAAAAATTTTTCATTCCTTTTGAAATTTTGCTTCTCTATTGGAAAAACAGATGAGCAATTTTAGAATTGTTTTTGTCAGTAGCACAAATGCAAATTATAAATTTTAGAAACCAAAGCTACTCTCTTATGACCATAATATTTTCCCAGGAATTTAAAGTTCTAATGAAATTCTGGTATCCAGGAAAATTATTATGATGTCTGTATACTGGCAGTTACTAGTTGACTCCACAAATTAAAATTCGTGTGCCTCATGTGGTCATGCTTTGGAATATGAATGAAGTGCAAACATGTTGACTGTGTTAAATTTTACATCAACACCGAAATTACATAAAAGACATTTCAGAATATAAATATTATTTTCAAATTATATTTCTTTACAAATAAAAACGTTATTTTCATATTTTTAAATTGGATGTTGCCCTGTTACTATGTTCTCTTTCTAAGTATTGTTGAGCCTTTTAAACACTGTTTAATTTGAAAATATTTGTTAGTATTTCACAAAGGATTTCAAAGCGTGAATCCTTTCATATGGATGCTCTTACTCTGTTGTCAACATCTCAGACCCAGAGTCAAAATTTCTTACCATTTTTATTTAATATATTTCTTTTGTCACTACCTTCAGCTTTTTACTTGTGTTCCTCTAAGCATATGTTCCATTGCACATGCACCTTTGTCTATATTATCTAATATTCTGATTGTTTCTAATGAAAAATTCTGCCTGAAGAGGATGAACTCCCTCACTTTTTCACATATGCCATTTCTTGCTTACTAAAAGCCAAATTTCAACATTTTTAATTTGTGCATGTGTCCTTTAAGTCCATGATTTCAAAATAAGAATATGACAGTATTTCTTATATTGACTTCTTTTCATTTTTCTGAGAGCAGAGTTCTCTTAAGATGAACCCATATCTCCATGTTGCTCTTTCTCATGGATGCTACTATTAAATATTCCGCATCCAATGGAACGATTTCCTTCTTTTTCTTGCATTCTTTCACTCCTGGGCTATTCTTGTGCTGCATTTGATGCTGAAGAGTTTTTTCTGACCACTCTATGTAAAATAGTACCACTTCCAAATGATTATTTTTCCTTTGCTTAGTTTTATAATTTTTCTAGACTTTAATATTATGTACTACAATACCTGGTATTTATATATGTTGCAAATCATATGATATATTGTGTAGTATATAAAGTAATGTAGGTAATAAATAATACATATTTATATTTTATATGTTTTAACATAATAAATAGTGGCGCTATTAATAGTATATATGCTTACATATGACATTCATAATACTAATAATATATACACCAGTAATGATCAAATTAACAGTACTTCTGAAAATATCTATTATTTCTAAGTTTTGGGAAACAGAAGCTGTTAATTTGAATTATAATAATCATTACTTTGAATAAATATTAACTACAAAGTTTATTACAAAAAAGTTACAAAGTAATTTATTATATTTTATTTTTGAGTAATGATTTAACAATTGGTCATGTAGTTAATTACAATCTATTTATATACCTATATCATAAAGAAAAGAATAACTGTAATTCCACAAACATTCTTTAATCAAAGTTAAAAGCTTTGAGAAAATAATTTAAATATTTTCCTTATGTATGGTAGGGAATTCTCGATAATCAGCTAACATCAACACAGGTTCTCAGAGTTACTGATTAGTGCCTAAAGGCAAAACACCTTATGAGAAAGTTTAATCATTATCTACAGAGAGAAGGGGTCAAAATCTACTAAAAATTTTAATTTTGGTCCAATGTGAGGACATGAACAGACTCAGTTATAAGGTCTTTTCAAGACTCCTGAATGATGAAAATAGACAGTAGAGGTCTTTCCGAAAAGTGTTCCAATAAAGCAAGATATAACTTCTTGAAGTTTCCACTGAAGAAATGACAATTTCTCAAGAGTTTCTAAGTAATTAACAATCAAACTCTTGCTAGAATAGGACATTTCTAGAGAAGTAAAGATACAAATGGTTGGAATGCTGCTTCAATATTTGTAAATTTCCTCAGATGTTCAAGTATCATACTTCTCCACTGGTTTTGAAAGATTGTTTTGCAGGGTACATCAATCTGTGGTGGAGGTTGTTTTCTTTCAGGGATTTAAATATTCCATTACAGCCTCTTCTTGACTTGAAGGTTTGTGTTGAGAAGTCTTTTGTGATTCTGGTGGGTTTTCTTTTGTATGTGATTTGCTTTTTTTTTCTCTAATTGCCTTCAGCATTTTTTTTTTCCCCTTCTGCAACGGGTTTCTAGAATCTTGAATGTTACATACATAGGTGTCAAGTTTTTCTTATCCCAGCTAGATGGAATCTTATATGCCTCCCATCTTTATATCATATTATTTCCCTCTTCCTGGGAAGTTTTCTGTCATTTCTGTGAAGTTTGTTTTAATGTTGTTTGTGCTATCTCCTGCTTTTTCATTGCATCAGATGTATGTTATTCATTCTGCATCATCTAATAACTACTAAATTGTTTTCTTTTGGTCCCTTGATATTTTTAGGAAATCTTTTCTTTTCTTATTAACTAACCACAATCTTGTCTTGTATATCTGATATCTGTCATCACATTGGCTCATTCTACAATATACACTTTCAATGGAGTTTTTAATCTCCTAAACATCTCTTGGAATCTGTTTTGTGGACTCTATTTCTTCCCTATAGTAGGCCTTCATTGATTCCAACATATTCCTCAGCTTCTCTATTTTTTATATATATTTGTTGGATATATAATCGAGAGCTATTATTAATCATGTCTTTCACAGTGATCATTGTCTCTGTTATCTGAGAAATTATTTCTTTTTTCCAGATCTTTTTTTTTTTTTTTTTTTTTTTTTTTTTTTTTATTATTTTTTTTTTTTTTTTAATTTTTTTTTTTTTTTTTTTTTTTTTTTTTTTTTTAGACAGGGTCTCACTTTGTGGTTCAGGCTGGCCCTGAGCTCAGCCTCAAACTCACATCACAGCAATCCTCCTGCCTCTGCCTCCTGAGTGCTGAGATTACAGGCGTGAGCCACCATGCCCAGCACTGTGACATGTGGTTCTGGTTGCTGCTGGGGTGAGTCTCCACACCCACTATTGTGTGTAGTTAACCAGGGATCGAACCTGGGTCCTTGTGCTTGCAAGACAGGCGCTGGAACCACTGGGCTAAATACCCAGCCCCTTTCCAGATCTTTTTTCATTGCCAGTTCAGGAATTCCAGGAGGTTGAGTTCTGAATTGTTCCATCTCATTGGCCCCAATTTCCCTTTGGTGATCTGGAAATCTGGGTGTGTTTCTTACGTAGGTATCTTCTGATCTCTATTGTTTTTGTTGTTTATGATGATGTTTTTTATTTAATTCCTGAGTTGCTGTTTGTAAACTGCTTATTACAAGTGTCTCTATAGCTAGTACTTAGAACCCTTAGGGAATGACTACTTTCTGGATTGTCTTCTAGGTATAGTTGGTCTTTAGATTTTAAGTCTGTAAAGGCCTTTAAACAATATCAGTCTTCATATACCAGGAAGCACAACTGACTAGAAGAATCACATCATTTTGGACAAAGTAATAAAATTAGCAATACACAATACCATCAAACACAGCTAAGAAAACAATAAACTTGCATGGCTATTTTTATTTTTGGAAACTTTAACCTCATGAACTGTATTTGTGGCTATATATCAAGATTAAGGAGCAATCAGAAATATGTTTACAGTAAATAAGACCTTCAATATAGTAGCTTTGCCCTCTGGGAAGAAAACTTAGAAAGAGTGGGAGGGATAGAGAGATAGAAAGAGGTTAGAAAATGTATTAGGGGACACAGGATGATCACACAAACTTTGGGAAACGAATGAAGACATGAAGAAAAGAAAGACAGAACAAATACAAAAACTGAGCAAACTAACAGCAACAGAACAACTAGAAACTGTATACACTGTCTTGTAATAATAATAATTGAGAGAAAGAGAAAAAGAAAATAAAACAAGATAAAAATCAGACAATAACAGGAACAAGAAAGGAGAGAAATGAAGAAAAAGAAGGAAAAAGAGAAAGAAAACAGACAAAAAGTGTCCCCTCCAAGGTGTGTTCCTATTGTCACTAGTAGGCAATAGCCTACAGATCCAAGTTTAATAGTCTAATGATCCCACACTACTGTACTGAGATTCAAGTAGGTTTCTGTCCATGTGGCTGGAATTTGAGCTCCCTGCTCTCCTATAAGTTTGAGTTTAATCGAGTTGTAC
Source organism: Petromus typicus (assembly GCA_004026965.1). NCBI lineage: Eukaryota > Metazoa > Chordata > Mammalia > Rodentia > Petromuridae > Petromus > Petromus typicus. The sequence goes on along the minus strand of PVIR01020993.1, from coordinate 7,119 downwards.
TCATTTTGAGCTGCCTTTTCCCCACAGAGAGTCTGGGTTCTAGTGAAAGTTGGTGATCCTGCCAGCTCTCCAACCACCATTGATAAGAATAAACACAGTGGGACAGGAACTTATGCAAAGTGGATAATAAGGTATCATTTAGACCCTTAGTACCCACTTTGATTATAGGTTTAGACAATTTCAAGACATTGGTTCTCAGTAGATTAAGACTAATTTACAATATTTCTTATTATCTCTAATTACCAAGAAGTTATCCAGTTAACTGAGTTGTTACAAACTTTATTGTTTAAGGTGATTTAACTGGCTCTTCTTTATGACTTTAATTTCCATGAACATTTTCTTCACATTCTCAAAATTGTTTTATTTTACACTGAGCTCTATTTTCCAAATTATCATTCGTAACACTTTGCTCAAAAGAAGTTTGAATATTTGCAATTTTAATAAATATGGTTAAGTTTAAAAAAAACAAAAACACAATAATTAATTATCAAATTCTTGAAAATTTATTAAAATGTGTTTAACTTTGATGTTATAAACATCAAAGTTTTCCACTTTTAGATGACAAAAACACAAAAGTTGTGATAATTATCAATGAAATTGAGATAAAAATGTTCAAGGAAAAAGTGGAGCTTTATAAACAATGTTTCTTCTTATGTGTTTGTACTGGATAGAAAAAATGCTCTGTTACACCAGCACTATTTTTTCCTTTACTATATCCACTCTCTGAGATTATAGAAAGCTTATTTAGAGTTTCAGCAAGGAAGGATTGAGCCACACAATGTTAATAAGTTATATAATTCTTGACTCTTTCAAGGAAGTGATTTTGTTCACTTCTGAAGTAGCATCATGTCAGTGAAGTAAAGGGAGTTCCTACTCAATGAGAGCCTAAGTTCAGCCAGCTGACTGGATACACTTTTTTCATTGGTTGTGGGATTCAAAATGAAGGCCAAGACAGTAAGTCCCCCCAAAATGACTTCATTTATAAAGGACAATGAGTCAAAAAATAATCCATACCTATATTTTCTAGTTTGTTCACTAAGTAACAGAAAATAATTTGTACTAGGATATTTTTCCCATCAAAAAGCATCAAGAATTTTATATAACAAGTTTCAGGGCTGGGGATTTAGCTCAATGGTTCAAGCACCTGCCTTGCAAGAGCAAGGGCCTGGATTGGATCCCCAGTAACCACATACAACAATACCAGGTGTGATGACTCATGCCCACCAGCAATCAGTACCACATACCACAGTGTGGGGCATGGTGGCTCACACCTTTAATCCCAGCACACTGGAGGCAGAGGCAGGAGGATTTCTGTGAGTTCATGACTGAGCTCAAGGCCAGCATGAACTACAAAAGCAAGATCATGTCTCAAAAAAAAAAAAATTCAGAGCAGTCCAGTACCAAAATTTGACTATAATAGTAAAAAGACTTCTGTAATGTATAATAAGAAAACATTTTGTATCCATGCACACATGCACATACTACTACTGTATATGTTTGCCAGTTCATCAGTAGCAGGAAGTAATCATCTGTCATGTATCTCAAAACTAATACACTACCAGCAGAATCATACAGAACACAGAACTGTCAAATGATAGAAAATTAGTTTTTGAAATTTCTCCAAATATCTCTTCAGAATTTCTCTGGTCATTAAAAAATACATACACTTATTTCACATATTTGGAACAAAGTGAAGTAATAAAAGTTTGACTATGATAACTAGCATATTAGATTTCCCATAATAGGAACACAATATCTGTGACTTACAACTTAAACATTCAGTTTACTTCACACTTTCAGGAAGATGCAGTCCATTGCTGGCTAGAAGAGCATGGTAGAATGAAGAAGTGGGGTTCATGGTGGCTAAGAAGCACAAGAGGGAAATATTATCATAAAAATAATGCCAGAGAAGAAGGGACAGAAGCAAGTGATTAAAAGCAAGGCAAGGCTTCTGTTACACATACAGACATACTCTGAAGTGTGTTTTTCTGTAGGAACTACAGTCCCATTGGACCCTATGAAGCCAACCAAACGGACGCAATCCACCGAAAGTAGCAAGTTCTTCCCAACCGAAAGTAGCAAGTTCTCTCAGATATAATCTTGAACTCATTGTAGATAAGGTGTATAAGTAAGAAGAGTTCAGGCTTCATGTAATAATGTTTACCAAACCAGAGAACCACTTAACCCTCTAGAAGGGTAAGGCCAATATATATATTTTTTCCTAATTCATTGGATTTGCAGTTGTCCAATTCAGCAATAGGTGTGGGAAATTATTGGATATCATGAAAATATTTTCAAAGTATTCTTCATGTTTCTCATACAGGCTTTATACCATCTCACATCTCCACTAATATTTAGAGTTTAGTATGCCATCACTTGGGCCTTCATTTGCATCTACTTATTTTTCTATACCAAGCTGTCTTCCTGTCTGAGATGTATTTTGTCTTCCAAACCTTTCTAAAGCATTTGTGTGTGAGTCTCCTCTCAACAGAGCAGTTGTGGGGTTGAAGTTTGCCCAACATTCTGTCATCACTTCATTCCTTAAGAGGCTGAAGTTTTTATAATCTATTTTTCTACAGCATAAAGACCTAGTTTTCTCCCCAATATGTCAGCTCCATATTTCTTGCTAGCACCCCAGTTTCACTAAGTTATGTAATTATAAAGCAGGATCCACTTACTTCCTAGTAATTGGAGTGTAGCCATCACTGTGGAAATGAGAGGAAGGCTTATATTTTAGAATAAAGAACAAAAAAAAAGAAAAAGATCACATAACTTTTGCAAAAGGGGTAGAATGCTACTTGCCCTTAGTGACATTCTGTGTTTCAAGGTAGAATTTTAATTGGGTTTGTCTTCTGTGGAATGAAAGGGCATGTTCTAATAACTTTCCAAGAGAATTAATTCAGAAACCAAATTAAGTCCCTTGCATAATAGTGTGAGTTAGTATAACTTGTTTCACACCAGAAACAAAAGGCAATATTCTAGTGTGGTTGCATAGTGTATGTCATTATTGGTATTGAAGTGACATCTGAATCAATTCAGTGTTATTGCAAAGCTAATAGTTTGTGACATGAGTAACATAAATAATGAATGTTGAATTATCTATTTTATCATTTTGTAGCCTAATACTATTTAATGATGAACTATATACGTTGGTCCGTCCTGCTATCATTGTTCCAGTATCATTCCCAAATTAAAATTTATTATCCTTCTTTGCGATGGTAGTTACCTATAACATCTAAGTTCAATAGATAAAGAGATTGATGTTCATAATGAAAGTCATATTAAAAAAAACCTAAAATTTGCCTATTACACATTTATTTTAAAAATGTATGACTCTCAGATTCACATGAAAAGATAAATCAAGCTGTAAGTTTCTTCTTAAGTAAATGAGGTCTAGAACACAGGATAGATATAGAGAAATAGAAAGAAAATATTTAAAGAGTAAAAGGGATAGAAAGGTGGTAGGGGAAAATAATGAAGGGAAAGAAAAAATATTGATGGTAAAAAAGTGGAAACAGAGTTTTCGTATAGATGGGATTGGGGATGTGGGGAAGGCAGGAGAAAGAGAAAAATGAGAAGCAAGTTATATCTTGTAGAGGTACAAATTTTTAAGGTTTAATGTGATCATGATATATATGTATGTATATATATATGTATGATATATATGTATATATATATATGTATGATATATATGTATATATATATATATATATATATATGTAAAGTGTACCAATAGACTCAATTTTAAAAATAAAAAGAATTTATCAGAACTATTTCCAAAAAGTAAGATTTTTAACATTCCCTACCCAATTTATCTACCAATGTTGACATCATTTTCTCCCCATTGAATTCTTAGATCCTATTTTCCTTATTCCTTAGATCCTTATTTCCTATTTTCCAACCTTTAAAGCAATTCAGATTCTTATCTTTAAACATGTTAACTATTGTGATGAACTACTCAATTAGCTCCAGTAACAATATTACCTTGTATATGATTTGCCTGATTTATTCTAATATTTTATTATAATTCTTTTTACATCAAGGTCCTTGATTAGAGCCTATGTCTTTATTCTGACACCTCTAACATTTCAGGCCCACAGGTAATTTCTTTTTGTTTTATCAGAGCAGTGCTAGTCCTTTCTAAGATAATTTCCTGTTTGGAGGCAGTCTTTATTTCTCTCTTCTTTCTGAAGGACTGCTGTGTAACAGCAAAAAGTTGTATTGTTCTGACTTTGATGTCTGATTTACTCCTGTAATTTTCATGCCATGTTGATGGTCTTGAAAATAATTCCTGGTTGCACAGTGTAAACAAAAAAATCTATCTAGGTTTGTTATTTCGTAAATCTATGCCAAGAAATCATCTAGACTGTCTGGACCTTCTGGAGGGCCTTTGGAGTAATAATCTGATTCATAAAACATCATTCATTTCTCCATGATAACCTGGGTTATCATCTTGACTGGAAAATCTGCATGATACATATGCTACTGACTAAAACTGCATAGAATTTTCAAGGGGAAAAATGTAATAATTTTATGAAGGATAAGTTTAAACTGAATTATTATACATGCAAATGAACTTCCAATATACCACTGTATTCAAATGTATGTATATTATGTAAGTTGATTTCAAAATTACAATAATTGTACTTGTTTCAAATGAAATGAACTTGTCTAGGAGAATTTGAAAAGAAAGACAATATATACAGTGTTTTCTTTGATTTACTGAGTAATTTCTTTTCATGGAAATGAAATAATAACCAATTTAACAAATCATCTGCATTAGTGGACTTAATAGGAAAATTAATGTAAAAATTATCATGATGTAGATCTGTAAATTGCTGTTACTTGATATTTATACAAGTAGAGTCAAAACAGATTTATGTAAAATCAAAACTATTATTGAAACTTAATTGTTCTGAGATTATCTGAACAATTGTAGAAGCACATTTGAATGTTACACAATAAAATGCTAATTTGCATTTTATTTGAAAACTGCTATACTTCTCAAATTTTAATGCCTTTTAACAATAACATTATAAAATATATTCCAAACATGTAATTAAAATATTCATTATCACAATTTATCAGTTATTTTATGTTCTGTTTTTTAAGTTCTGCCCTTCTTCATTCTAGAATTTAATTATAAAAAATAATGCAGTATAATTTTTAAATACCACGTCAGGAATGTCACCATATACCCATAATCCAGCTCTCTGCCAGCCTGAGGCAGGAAGATCTGGAGTTTGAGGTGAGCTTGGGCAATGGAATAACTTAACAAGGTTCTGTATAAAGTCTATAGGCTCTATCCTCAGAAACAGAACAAAAAGAGAAAGAAAAAAAGGAGAAAAGTTACTTGAAGTTTTCAGACGTTAGTTTTACTTTCATACTAATTATTACAACACTTGTATTTTGTATACTTCCCAGGGAAAATATATCTAAAATAAAGAAAAACCACTCAATGAATAATTCTTATTTTTCAAAATAAATTTTGAAAATATATCCAGACCAAGTTATCTTGTAACTTCACAGTATTTTGTTACTGATGTTAATGCTAATGTATTAATAATTACTTGAAATGATATACAATATATATGCTCTTTCTTCAGTCTAAGGGTTTGAATATTACTATTTAAAATGTGTCTAATCAAATACTAATATATTCATTAAACCAGAAAAAAAGAAATGCAGCATTGTATGTAAAATTATGGAAATATGCATACATAAAAAAACTAAATTAAAAAGTAATATGTAAACCACAGGTTTACAAGTTCAAAATGAAGGGCCGGGGAGTTAGCTCAGTGGTTCCAGTGCCTGTCTTGCAAGCGCAAGGACCGGGGTTTGATCCCCAGAAATCACATACAGTACTGGGTGTGGAGACTCACCCCAGCAGCAACCAGTACCACATACCACAGTGCCGGGCATGGTGGCTCACGCCTGTCATCCCAGCACTCAGGAGGCAGAGGCAGGAGGATTGCTGTGATGTGAGTTGGAGGCTGAGCTCAGGGCCAGCCTGAACCACAAAGCGAAACCCTGTCTCAAAAAACCTAAAAAAAAAAAAAGTTCAAAATGAAGAATGGGGTGAGGTATCTATTCTAATGACTTTGTAAAATTAATATTATTTAATGAAAAATCAGAATTATATAATTTTATAGTATTAAAAAGGAATGGCTTGAAAGGTTTATACAATTGTGCATGAGTAAATTAAGCTAAGATATCCATCATCTTAACTTTTCATTTCTCTGATCAGGAAAAATTAGAAATTTACCTTTAGTTGTTTTGAAGCACATATTATTATTGACTTCACCTTGAAGTGCAATTGGCTTCAAAATTTATTCCTTTTAACTGAAACTTTGGATCAATATTTCTCAGTTTTGTTCTTTCTTTCCCAAACTCTGGTAACCTGGTAACCTTTCTTTCTTTCTTTCCCAAACTCTGGTAACAGTAGGCAGCACATGTAGAAAGTTGGATCTTTGTCCTGCATTCTATTGTCTAGGTCTAAGAGTTTCATTTGTTTATGTTTCACATATGAATGAGATCATGCAGCAGTTGATTATGCCCAGCTTTTATCACTTTGCAATGTATATCTGAATCTTTTTATTTTATTATTATTTTTTTCCCCAGCGATTGAACTTGGGTCCTTAAGTAACAAGTGCCAGAACCACCGAGCTAAGTCCCCAACCCACTGGAGTACATATTTAAAAGAAATACATCTTACTAGATGTGGAATTTTAATTAAAGAAAATATTTTTAGTAACAAGAATATCCTACAAGCAATTTTCTATAAAAATGGGCAGATAAATTTTTCTCAATCTTTGTAAGACTTTTATCCAGACAAGAATGTTTGTGCTGAATGGCAAATTTTAAGTCCTTTGTTATGGTACTTTCAAGCTTGACAACTAATTCCATCAAATCCTTATCCTAAGTCTTCAGCTCATCCTCCAGCAACTTTCAATTACTCCCTAAAAGTACATCCCTTCCAACATTTGTATCACAAAAGATGTAGGACTAAATCCATGAAAGTATTTTACAAGAAACTAAAGCAAAAGGAACATTTTAATTTAAAAATTTTGCAACTATTTTCAATCAAATTGAAGTTACTACTTGAAGAACATCCCTAGT
>PVIR01020992.1:0-29737 GCA_004026965.1 Petromus typicus | reverse complement strand
TCCCCAGACAAGGAGAACTGCTTCTTTTAAAAGGTTAAAGCAGATTCTTTTTCAGCTACATTTGGCCTCTGTGTATCGTCAGCCACATCTCGGTTCATAGCAGACGGCTCCGGAATACATCTTGGGACTGAAAATGTCACAGAAACATAAGCAACACAATGAACAGTTTTCTTGCAAAGCCCTGCCCTGTAAACAAGACCATTAATGAACATGTGATAAACTTGTTAATAATTTTTTAACGATAATATATCCTGCAGTGTTGATTCTGTGGAACCTGTTGAACTCCTCAGGATAACCACAGCACTGTATGAGTCATCTATTATAATATGGCAGTGTAGCTTACTCATTGGTAGGAATTAGGTATTTATGATAAAAAGTTCAATGACTCATGAGATACATCTTTTTTTCTCTGCACATAATTGATGTTACTAGGTCTTAGAAACATGTTCTGTTCTTTGAAATATATATTAGGTAGAAACATTTTAACCTTGTTTCTGCTATAAGCTGGTTGATAAAACTTTTTAGTATTATTGGCCTTTACAAAGATAACAACACTTCTAGTGTCTTTAATAGAAAGCTTTTTTTATTTTAGGTTTTTTGAGACAGGGTCTCGCTTTGTAGTTCAGGCTGGCCCTGAGCTCAGCCTCAAACTCACATCACAGCAATCCTCCTGCCTCTGCCTCCCGAGTGCTGAGATTACAGGCATGAGCCACCACGCCCAGCACTGTGGTATGTGGTACTGATTGCTGCTGGGGTGAGTCTCCACGCCCAGTATTGTGTGTGGTTACCGGGGATCGAACCCGGGCCCTTGCGCTTGCAAGACAGGCGCCGGAACCACTGAGCTATATCCCTGGCCCCTTTAATGGAAGGCTTTTATGAATATTCAATAAACTAAGTAACTATTTCATTCTCTAAAAACAGTTCTAATACATAGAATTATAATATTGCGACAGAAAATTCTTTGGTAGATTTCAGGTTCAAAGACAAAATTCATGATTATAATGAAGAATAACCAAAATAGGAGTAATGAGTAACTGTTTTGAATTTCTTAACCTTTTGATGAACACATTTTAAGCAGCAGCAATCTATCTAATTATTTGAATTACTGAAGTTTTGCATGTGTGTGTGATACAGGGGAGCAAACCTAGCTCCTGACCTGCTAAACACCTGAAACCTGAGCTTGTGTTTTCTAACAGTGAAGAATGAATTTTAGGAATGATGGAGGTTAAAAATATGAAAAAATTTCTTGAGAAAGAAAGTTATTGCCTAAGAGAGACAAAAGGGCGACTGAAAAGTAAGTGACCCACAATTGCTTTTTTCAGGGGGTATTTATGGAACAGAGTCGTTAGGGGAGGCAGGTTTAAAGTGAGATAAAGTTAACATAACCAGTGATATTGCCAATACAATGGCTTAGGTAACATTGGTACAATGAGAAATCACAAAATGGACAAAACCATGATCAACCAATAAGATTACAACACGTATAATTGCTCAGGTAATACTGATTAAATGGTGATCCAATGGGAAATCAAGTCGTGTAACAAGTGTATAAGAATTTTCAGTCGGGGGTCTTTTGTGGGAGATGTAGGTCAAAGTCCTAGCCCTGCACCCTGGGAGACTGGCACATACTTAGAATATCCAGCACTGCTGTTCATCCTATGGGAGACTGGCATCTGTTTAGAATATCAGACTGATGTCTACTTAGACTTTCAATCACTGCTGTGTAGCCTACATGGAAGGAGTAGTTTTTTTCTCTAGCAAGGCTGTCTTCCGTGTTAGCTCCTTCTATGTGAGCTTTGCGGGGTCGGTATGTCTGCCTGCAAATTGTCTAGCTTACCTACCTATAAGATGTGGACCAGATGTCAGAAAATGTGATCTTGAGAAATCATAACTTACAGTAGAAATTTTAGCATAGTTTCATATCCATTCTCAAACTTTCCCTGATGAAATGGTACTTGAATTGTAATTTTTATTTATTTTATATTATAAATGGGTATCTTACAATTTTTCCTAAGTAAAGATCAGTTTTCATGCTCTGTGTCTACAAAATATTTGTAAATGCTGAATAAGTCACACAATATTTAAATCAAATTTCTTTACATATTTAAAACTGATTATAGTTTTTCTGTTGAAGAAATTATTTATGCACAATTATATCAGAATATGTATTCAGCAACAAGTTTTAAATATTATTTTGACTTTTCTTAATGGATGTATTATGAAGAAAATAAAATAACATAATATTTTTAAGTCAGGCTACTCACATATTTCTTACTTTACTCCTTGGGAATAAGTTGCTATGTGGATGTTAAATGGAAAAATCAGTTCAGAGAAGTTAAATTTTGTAAAAAAAGAAAAAAAAAGTTATTAGTTCAAGAAGAATGCAAACTCCAAACTAAACTACAGTTACAGAAAAAATACCACCGTCACAGTATCATAAGAAAAAGCAGTATTTTTTCAGCACTTGCTGGCGTCAAAGACAATCTGAAAATTCACAATAGATTGGAAACAGTTGGGACAGGCAAGAAAAATAGCCAGCAGTTTTTACCATTCTAACATCAGCTAGAAAACATTGCAATTTTCCTTCCTTATGGAAATCATACTCTCAGAAGACACTGGATTTGAATAGCTGTCAACAGTAGTGTTTACATTTACTCTCCTAATTTCTCAGGTTCTTTAATCTGGGGCTGAACATTTTTAATGCCTGTGTAGTGAAATGATCCTTTTTTTCCCACTTCTGTGAACAAGGAAATGGAGGCATGAAAACATTTCTGAAATCTACTTTATGACTGCCTTTATCACTTCACCATCATGCGTTTCGGGGGGTGTTTACTTTGGGATGCGTGTGTGTTATCTTTCTCAGTCTCACCCACAGGATCCACCTCCGCTCTCACTTCTCCCCTTCCCATCTCCAGAGATCTGGCTCTCGGTTTCCTATCCTCCATGCTTTGTGGGTTTATGTTTTAGGTTTCTCATCCTGGAGTAACCAGGAGGTAATTAACTTGCAGAGTCTGGCTAATTTCTCTTAACTCAGTGGCTTCCAGTTCCATTAATTTTTCTGCAGATGATAGGATTTCATTTTACCTTACGACTTGGTAACATTCCATTGTGTGTGAGACACACACACACACACACACACACACACACAATCACATTTCCCTTATCCACCCATTCTTTGATAGTCATCTAAATGGATTTCCATAGCTTGTTTCCGCTACTGTCAATATCACAGGCATCAAAATCTTAAATAATAGAACAGAAAACCAGTGATTAGGCAGGAATAGAACAAGTTACTTCCTTTTGTTCTTCATCTTGTTTTTAAAAAACAACTTTACAAGTCATTTAAATACAGTAGTATTTAACACAGACTACTCTAGTATTCCTTTAGTCCAATTTGACCTGTGATTGACCCAGGATACTCCTATAGTGAGGCTATCCTTGTGGCTTATGTAAAAGTATTATTTCATCATTTAACAATAGCCATGCTCATACAACCATGTCCCAATCTTTAAAGGAGCATAGATAAGCCTGAAAATCATAACTTTTAGCTTTGCTTTCTTCTTCCCCAGCTTAACACACAACAAGATAAATATTTTACAGAAGCTCATAAACTCTTGAATTGTCTTCAAAGCTCAGACTAGCACAGGAAAAGAAATTAGATGCAAGAGAATAAGCAGCAGGCTGGAATTTCTTTTTAGGTCTACTGACTCCTCCTCATTAATGCTATCTTCTGATTCCTAATAAAATTTAAAATTTTTCCTTAAACTATTCAGGTGATCGTGTATTTATTTTTGTAGCTAATGAGCATGTTTCTTTACTAAGACCTCTTAAAATAGTTTTAGGTTAATACTAATTTCCAAAACTTTGGGTATCGAGGGAAATGGAGAAAATGTCTAAAGGTATCTGGGACTGCCTGGGAGTGATTTTATATCATTCATTCTATTATTAAAATTTAATTTCAGTAGAGTCAAGGGTTGAGCAATATCTGAAAGGGAATGTTATTAAATTGTAAGCTTCTTCAGCTCCATAATCTGTTATACATACTATATTTCATTCTTTAGAAACATTCATTTACTCTAAGATATAGTTAGGTAGGGAGCTATAGACAAACCCATAGTAGCTTTTATCCTCTTTACCTGTGAAGTTAGAATTTCAAATAAATTGACCCATATCAGACTGAAGAAGAATGTCTGTCCCCAAGAATTGGAAGAATCGTCTTTTCCTCCTGCCTTTTATAGCAGTTTGTTGTCAGTGTTGTACCTGGTTAGAAATCTTTCTATTTCTAAGTATCTCCAGAGGAAGATGCATTCAGTGATCAGTTGTAGACCATATTGCTAAGCATCAGGTCAAGGTAGGGAAAACATGGTATTGATTCTCTAGGACCTTGTGTTTGAAAAATGACTACTAGATTATTAGGGTCTGTTCATTACCCTGGCTTCCCTTCCTTCTTAATGTGTATAGGATCAACTTAATCTAGTGGAGGGGAAAAAACAGAGCAAACATAATGCCCCCAATACACAAAAATAAGAACTGTTGTCAGGCTCCATGTTCTTGTGGTTGACTCCTCCTGACAGTTTCCAGTCAACTGCAAGTTCTTTCCTATCTTTGTCTCCTTGCTTGTTCTTGCCCAAATTTTAGCATCCAGGTGAAAAAAATATTCAGATAATTTGGATTCAAGCTTTAGAGAAGATCACTGAGAACATGCATCTTGTGACATGGTATAAATGTCACTAGATCATCGATACCTTATACTAATGAGTTATCACCTTTCACTCTGACACATCCATATATCCATTCTGCTCTGCATATCTCAGACTTTTATGCTAACGTTTCTGATGGTGTTTATTATTCCAGTCAGACAGAAAAGTCTAGACAAGGAACAAAACCAGCTTCAGCTTTGTGAGAAAAGTATTTGAGAGAAGCAAGACCAAGAGAGATTACCTCTTTTGTATAGATAGAAGTAGGTCTAGTTTAATGTAGTCTTTAAAAAAAAAAAAGAGTCAAATAAGAATGTAATGGGGAGAAAACATCTAAATGAAGAATGGAATTGAAGTCATGCCTTAAAATTACAGAGATAGAAAGCATAGCTTCCTGTGTTTGGCAAAGTCATATATTTTCAAGCTTTGCACAAACTGTATTACAAAGTATAATTTCATTGTCCAAGGGACAAATGGCAATTTATTCTTTTATAAAAAAACCCCCATCTTTTCTTCCTCCTACAATTTTTTAATTCATGTGGTTTGTAAGACGTTAATTAAAATTATGCAGGTTTTAATTTAAGTAGAGGAGAGGGATATGTAGATCTTGGCTGACTTCCAATTTGTAAACAAGAAATAGGAAGTTCTTAGAAGAGTACTGTTAAACTTCCAGGTATTTTTATGCATGAATGATAAATCATCCTAACCAAAGCTCTATGATGGAGGCTGTAGATTTAAAATGGCAGGTACTGGGGCTGGGGATTTAGCTCAACCGGTGCTGCGGCTACCTTGGAAGCACAAGGGCCCAAGTTCATTCCCCAGTACTGGAAAAAAAAGGCATGTATAATGGTATGTATAAAGTGAAACCATCAAACTTGACACATCGCATGCAGAATGCGTGTGAAGTATCAATGTTGAGCTCCGGGTTTTCGGTACATGACACAGTCCTTCACTACCGTGGAAACTGCTGGAGAAAAGGTGATTAAATTAAAACACATTTTAATTGTACAAATTAACTGGTTTTACCACATTCTTGTTCACGCCTGTATCGCACCTTGCCCATGTCGCTTCCCTCTGCCCTCTCTTGCCCCTTTTCTCTCTTCTTCTCTCCAACTAGCTTTCCTTCCACGATACTGTCTCTCCTCTCCTCTCTCTTCGCGTTCTACATATAAAAGAAACATACAATACTCGTCTTGCTGTATCTGGGGTATTTCACCTTTGAGATTGTTTTCTCCGTGCTTCTGAGACACGTATACGTGGAGCCATCAGTTAGACGTGCAGACGCTGCCGGCCTCCGGGGCTCAGGGAGTGTGGCAGCGGCTGCGGTGGCTGGTGATGGGGTGGTTGAGCATCACTCACCACTTGAACATAGCTGCTGGTGGCCCTGCGTTTAAGAGGTCTGTGTCCCCCTCTCTAAAACTTGGGCAAGCTTTCTGACTGCTTTGACCGAGAGTTTCCAACTCCTGTCTGCGCGAATAGTCTCTCAGGAAGTAAAAAGTGTCACATAACTTCGAGGCTCCGAGGAAGCCAGAGCTCCCCACGTGGAGAACCCCTGAGCTAGAAGGACAGTCCCCACTCCAGCCCCCACTTCCAGCCTCTGCTCCCCAGCTCCCAACTCGCCAGGGCAAAAGCCTGGTGGACATTCCTTTTCCACTGTGGGAGAACACACAGCGACCTGCCCCGGGAGGCTGCACCAGAAACAGGAAGTTCACCTGCTGAACTGACAGATCTACTTAGGAAATTTCCAGGCAAAACTCACGGTCAGCCATCTTCCTACTTATTTTTTTTTCAACTTCTTATTTCTAATAAAAAGATATAGGGAAAGATAATACGAAATACTTTTTTACATTCTTTATGAGGAACTTACATGCAGTATGAAGAGCCTAGGTTTTTCTGAGATAGAAAATAAACATTTTTGTTCTCAGTTTCTTTTAGAAAACTCTTAAAGTAAGGAAAAGTGTGATGGTAAAGAAAAAACTCCAGAATCTCCCAGGAAACACTGTTTCTGGGTGAAAATGAACCGAGGAGCAGAGTGAATGGCTCTATAAACCTCTGTGTGAAGAGCTCAGAAGGATCGATTTGCTGCCTGGAAGATACTGTTCATTGGGAAATGTGAATCTATGAATCTTAATGGGCTTTTTTTCCAGTGCTAAATGGTAAATATGTAATTTTTGGATGAATGAGCTTCAAGGTTATAAACTTTGTGGAGAAGTGCTTGAGAAACATCTTCTGACCACAGTAAAGTGAATCCCTACTTCACGTGGTACAAAAAACCAAGGACAGGTAGAATATTCGGTCTAAAAGACATCTGTAGGGCAACCCAAGCAAGTACCTGGCTCTTAAGTATCAATAAAAATGGCAAAGAGTCCCAGAAAATTGTTCTTCACTCTGACAGGGCTACAAAGGAGAGTCTGGAAATGGGCCAAATTTCCAAATATGCAGACGAGAGACTTATAAATTCTGACCTAAATGAGCTGGAGGCATAGTTTTGATGTCTGTCCTGTAGTTAATCTAGAATATTAAGGCTTCTAGGATTAGAACATGCTTGCTTTTGTTTTGCATTTCATCAGAATCTGTTACATGCATTTAGGAAGAATGCAGAAATGATTAGGCAAACTATATGGAATTCAGGATGAAACTATTCATATTTTTAGTTGTGCAAATGACTCATCATGAGTGCAATGAAAATTGTGGATAAACTTTATTCCTGGATTGATAGACTTCTGAAAAGTATTTGAGGATCCAGGGTTATAAAAAGTATACTAATTTGATGCTAGCATATTAAACTACATTTGTTTTTCTTTCCCAGGGGTTGGCTTTCTGTGGACCATGAGTAATGTATGTCTTAAATTCTCTCAGATGCTGAAGAGTTGAACTTGATATATATGGACAGAGGGAAGGAGGAAATATGAATTTAGCCCGATGCAATAAATGGTACTATTTTGTTCTTTAAATAGTGAGTCAGCTGTCCTTGTTAGTCAACCTCAGATACTTTCACAATGGTTGATCTTCATCCCTGGTGCAACTATCTGCTTTCCTTCTTGGAGGTGAAATTATAATGGAAGTCAGGGAGAGAGAAAGACAGAGAGAGAGAGAGAAAGAGGGAGAGAGAGAGAGAGAGAGAAACAGCATTGTAGAGAGCAGAATAGTAACGAAGAAAATGAATTTTCACTGTGCATCCGTCTTTCTGAGGTATAATACAGTACATGTTAAAGTGATGGGAGAGATTTCTGAAGTCATTGCATCTGTCTGGTTGCACACAGCATTTCTTTCAGTGCACACATCTGTGATGTGATACTTTTAATGTGAGAGCCTGAAACCCAGCGTGGTTACAGTTTCTCCTTTATGTTTTTCTAATATGATTTATCCTCTTTTTTTTTGACCCTAAACCTCTGCTTTAATGTGGCCATTGATTTCTTAGGCTGGCATCCAATCTGATCACAAAGTTATTTTCTGCAGTGCGATCTGTAGATGACAGCAATGTATTACCCTTTCCAGAGCTCACTAGACCTATTAGACTCCCAGGATTGGGAGAAAACCATGAGGAATCACAATGAAAAACAAATGCCATATGAGACTCTGTGCAGGATAACAAACAAACCTGAAACTTTTTTCAGTAGATTAATTCATAGTTACCACCACTTCATTGAACCCGAGTTTGTGGAGTTCAGGCCTGAAAAAGTATAACATTTAAAGATGTCTAATCCAAACAAGCAAAAAATAATCTTACAAAAGTTTCCTTTTTCACCTCTTAGCCTGCAGAGTATTGTAAGGAATCCAATGTGTAGCCCTAGCCCTAGCACAGTTTCTCCTGCTCTATCCAGTAGAAAACACAGCAGAACGTGTTGTAATCCTCCTCCTCTCCCCAGTCCGCTCCACATAGGACTCACGGCTTGCTGGTGTCCATTTTAAAGATTAAATTTTAAAAAACCACTTCCTCCTCCTCTTTCATATTCTTACCCCATTTTCCAACTTTTTGGATTCCACACAAGTCAGCTCAAGGTGGAACCACGGAGACCACTGAGAAAATATTGAAGAGAGAGAGGGTCTGGTTAGGAAAATCACGCCCATGCAAATACAAAATCATGTGCAATCACAAGATTACAACTTGTCTAAAGTGTCCAGGGTTGGCTTTAGTAAAGAGGTGGGCAGCTTCAGCCGCGGCTTTGACTTCATGCCCTAACATTTCCATTTTCAGATTTCTATGCAATCTTCTGGGCTTCCCTGAACACCTGTGTTTGTGTCCATGCTCTGCTGGGCTGTCTTCTGCTCTGCTCACTGGTGTACTGTTCATCTCTAGTTTGCCTGAAGGTGCATCCTATGATGTGCTATGCTTTTAACTACAGAATGCTAAATCTGCTTGGAAACATTTTTACAAATCATAATTCATACCTTGTGATTTTAACTAAAGCTTCTCTACAGTTTTTATGTGGTATTTTTTCAAGAAGAAATAAATGTTCATGTAGAACTTTACTGGTATCATGTGAATTAACTTCATAAACTGTCATTTTTCTGCATATGGAGGTAATTAGCCCGTGTGACTCTGAGTGTTTTTAGCCTGCTATGCGTGTTAGATTTTTTTCCTTGGCATAAGGAAGTGACACAAAATCTAGCTACTGCAACTATGTTCACTAACAGTACCATATTCTACTTGTAAAATTAGAAATGGATGTGTTTCTGGAAGAAATAGGTCATTTTTATGCTCTTCATCATATTTTATTTTTAAATAGCTTTATAAAAGACAACCACATGTAAGTATATAATTTGGTAAATTTTGACCTACACACATGTACATGTATACACATGTATACATATGTGTCAGTAATGTAATCAGCACAACCAAGGTAATGAACGTATCTCCACCTGGATGGTTTGTTTCATTGAATTTCTTCCTCCCATACCTTCTTGACTCCAGCCCTGTTCCAAAGCAATGCGTGATCTACTTTCTGTCACATTAGCTTTGCATTTTCCAGAATGTAATAGAAAAGACTCACATATAATCTTATCTGCTTACTTTCTTTTTTATAATGACATTGACATTCATCCATATTACTGCATGATTTAGTTTATTCCTTGTAATCACATTTCACTAACTACTTTGCGTACCCGTAGTTCAGTTTTTAATTGCAGAGTTTCATGGTATTGTGTGAGAATAGATAATTTTTAAGTTTCTTCTGTTTCTCATTTGGGTTGTGAATTGGATTTTGCAGAGGAAGGGAATCAGCCAATTATGCAAAGTGATGATGGATGAGACAGGCTTACAGGTCAGAAGCAGGTGAGTCCACATGCGTCTCATGCTGGACCCCTGGAGGCCTCAGTATTTCTCAGTCTCTGAAGCTGATGGCCTGGGAGCTCGTTGGGAGGTGACTGTTTGGAGTCCAGGGTGAGATACTGAGGACCCTGCAGCCTGACGCAGACAGACAGGGCAATAGCAAAAGATGCTCCCGTTCAAGCAGAGTAGAGCTTTCAGCGTGCAGTGGACTTCCTCTCCCTTCATTTTCTCAGTCCGCCTGGACTCTGAGCCTAATGGGCGGTGCTACTGCAATAAAGTTGTTTCTTCTTCATTTTCGGGTCTACATGCCCATCATCTCTGCAGCTACCCCTACAGATACATGGAAAAGTGTGTTCACTAACCTTCTAGGTGTTTCATCATCCACGCAAGCAGATAATCAAGATTAAACAACATACATTGCCTCCTAATGTTGACCATTGATATAAAATGTCCACAAATGTCTGTGTATAGGATTGGTTTTCTGAATTCTAGTTGAATGTTTCCCTATAGTTTATAATAAAAATAATTTTATAGTTATAAATTACATTTATGAAATAAAATATTTCATCCTTAATTATCTGATAACTTAACCTTTTTTTGGAAAAATTTTTGACTTCTGAATGTTGAACTTTAGTCAAAATTTTTTATATCCATATTGAGAATAATATTTGCTCTTTTTATATTTTTCATGCAAACAATTTGTGTATTCCCTATGATATTTAACTTAGGTATAATACAATTTTTACATACTTTAAGTAAAACTTGGATTTGGCCTTGCTATTTATATTCATAAATGAGGTTAATTTGTGGTTTTCCTTTTAAGTACATGCTTGGTACGTGTGGCTTTGCTATCGATTTGTTGAATTTTTTAATTTGTTTTGTTTTCTGTGCAAGATCTGAATGATCTTTCTTGAATCTTTGGTATAAATCATCTGAAGAGAAAAAACAAGTTGTACTTAGTGTTTTTTCCTATTGCTTTGTCTTTAGTTATTTAAGATTATTTGCTTTTCTGTATTTAATTTGTATTTTGCTTTGCTAGCACAGGTGTGGAGTACTTAATGTTCATGGTCGATGTGTGGCGCTCATACATGTGCGTAACACATCCAAATTGCTTTTTTTTTGAGACAGGGTCTTGCTTTGTGGTTCAGGCTGGCCCTGAGCTCAGCCTCAAACTCACATCACAATCCTCCTGCCTCTGCCTCCCGAGTGCCTCCCGAGTGCTGGGATGACAGGCGTGAGCCACCACGCCCGGCACTGTGGTATGTGGTACTGGTTGCTGCTGGGTGTGGATCTCCACACCCAGTATTGTTATGTGGTTACCGGGGAATCGAACCCAGGTCCTTGCGCTTCCAAGACAGGCGCCGGAACCACTGAGCTAACTCCCCGGCCCCCAAATTGCTTTCTTACCCCTGTCTTTCCCCTCTGTCTCTTTTGTCCTCTTCTCCTTTGAGAACAATTTATCATTTTAGAAGTATATTATTCTAAGATTATGTCTATCAAATTAGTATTTCATTATTTTCTGGATTAATTTTTCTTTTTAAAAATAAATTGAGTTTATTGGTACATTTTAAGAATACATTATGATCACGTTCCTCATTGGCAATATGCACCCGTACCTAATATATCTTGATTTTTTTTCCCATTTCCCTGCCCTCCCTTAAGCCCCCCACCCACTCTCATAATTTTTTAAAAATTTTGTTTTACTAGCATTTTTATAGAATAAGCATTAGGCAGTTTTCTTTTATTTCCTTTCACATTACTGTGTAATTTCTCCTAATTTCTTGAGGTGTATTCTTTAGCCATTTTGTTAAATTTATCACTTAGGTGTTAGGTAAGCAATTTTCTTTTTGAGACAGGTCTCCTGTTGTAGTACAGGCTGGCCCTGAACTCTCTATATAGCCTCGAACTCACAGCAGTCCTGCTGCCTCTGCCTCCTGAGTGCTGGGATTACAAACATGAGCCACCGTGCCCAGCACTGTGGTGTGTAGTTCTGATTGCTGATGGGCGTGAGTCTCCACGCCCGGTATTGTATGTGGTTACTGGGAATCGAACCTAGGCACTTGCCCTTGCAAAACAGGTGCCAGGACCACTGAGCTAAATCCCCTACCCTATGTAAATATTTTATATAGAAAGAATAGTGTGAGGTAAAGCATGGTATGTAAAGGACCTATCAAAAGAAAGAAATATGCACCAGGAAGAGTTAGAATATGAGACTGGAAAATTATTAAGTCTCAGTGTGATCTTGAAGAACTTCATGTGGCTGGTTAGAACTCTGGATATTGTACCATAAACAATCGGAGCGTAGAAACAAATGAAATATAACTTCATTACTTTTAAAAATAACATTCTGGTAGCTATGAACTAACATCAAATAATAGAAAATGGAGGCAAATAAAATAAATAGGTGGCATTTGTAATAAATTTCTGGGGAATATTAAGATTAGATTAAAAGCTGAGATTCAGGAAGAATAGTCATACATACATATTTCAGATTGTTGCACAAATAAATTGGAAAGTGGTTAACAAAGAAACAACTACTGTGCTTTCAGGGTTTTAGTTTCTGTAGATCAGAAGGATGGTGGAATCTTTAAGGAAATAGGAACAACTGGAGAAAGAGGAGGAAGATAAGATTTCTTACTTAAAGAATCTTAACTAATAACATTTGTCAAGAGATGCCCGCTAGGTTTGGGATTATGTATCTGTAGCTCAAAAGAAAGTTTTGAGATTAAAAAAGAGGGGGGGGGGAATTGGAGCTACAGATTTAAAAGAGATGGAGGAATAGACCACATATGAACCCTAAATGTGTGTTGGGTGGCTATTGGGCAGGAAAGAGTTGAAAGTAGGTACTTGGGAAAACATTTAGAGAGTGGAAGACTCCAAAAATAAATCAACATAGGAAAGTCAGAAGAAAGCATCACGATGGAAGATAAGGAACTAATGTTTGACAGGTGACTGACCACGGAAGTGGGTATTGCAGAGAAGTGAACTTGGGAGGCCATTGAGACAAACAATGCAAGTACCCCGAGTTTCTGTGTAAGTAGACCCAACTCAGTTGAGTATATAGTACATGTCCATTTTCTATGACAACAAAACTTACAAGAGAAGTTTAGCCAGTCAACAAATAGCAGAATATTACTGAAAACCCAGCATATCATTGGAGTGATTGAAATAAGGTACGGCTCCACTGTTGTCAGTTAAATATCTTCTTTATCCCACTTCTACACTGACCTTATAAAAGCATTTTTCTCAAGCTCCCTTAGGGGAGGCTTGGATTATTTCTTCTTTGACAATGCTCAGATCTGTGAATAGGTGTTTGCTCAAAGGAACGCTAAAATTATAATAAGCCAAAATCGATCTTTTAAGGAGACCAGGAGGTGAGGTGAGACTATTATTTAAGCAGTTTAAAATTAAGGTGTCCTGAGTAAAAAGATAGATAATTTTACGGACAGGATGGCAGCAGAAACCAGATCTGCAATAAGACAGAGAAATTGGGTATAGATTCAAATCTGAGATTTAGAAAGAAATTTTGTGAAAAAATTAGTGGAGATGGAGCAAGAGCTGAAGGGAAAGAAGAGAACCCCCAAAAGGTATTTCAGGTCTAGGGGTTGGCGCTTTTAAATGGAATCCAAGGAACCAGAGTGAGAAAGACTGAAGACAGAAGAAAGAACAATTTATAGAACAGCGTGCATGACGTATGGGTGGAAAAGCACACCATGAGGGGTGTGTGTGTGTGTGATGGTCCAGAACGTGGGAAGAGTCACCTACGTGCTGATAAAACTACCTGAGGGTCAGGGTGGGATGGGATGTGGGGGAGAGTCATACTGACTTGTCAGGTTAGCATGGAGAGAAATCTTCCGTTGAGAGTAAGTGGTTGTGAGTGGACTGCAGTTGGTGGTGTAGGTCAAGACAGAACAGGAAAAAGCTGGTGTTGAAAGATTACAGAGGAATACTCAAATCAGGTGCTTGTAGCCAGTATGGGGAAACAGCTCAGCAAGTCTCAGGTTTACATGCATTTGCAGATAGACTGAAATGATACTCTTGTTTTATTCTTCTTGATTATGGATTACATGAAGTGAAAACCTGATGTTTTTTAAACATATATAACAAATTGATTTTCCAAGTAGTGCTAAACTGATTTTACAGCATAATTTTGGTAGATGAGAGAATAGTCCCTTAATAACACATTTCCGTCCGCTGTCTCTAAAATTTATTATTTAAGGCAACTGAACTGAAAATATCCACACATATTTAAATGTATCTAGACAAATACCTGCAGAGACTTTAATCCTTGAGAATAATCAGCACAGTTGTGATTGTTTTCATTTTATAGCATGTACTATTTGACAATATATAGTTGCTTTTTGTCTACAAGTTAAATTAGACATGCAAAGGACGGGTGTTTCAGGTAACTCCAATATTCAAAGTTCATGAAACTTAATGTTCACCTGAAGCAGACCTCAGGATAGAGGAGGTGATGGTTAGATATTAATTACTAATGAGGCTTTGAGGATTTATCTCATTTAATCTTTTTAATTCCATGAAATAGATACTATTTTTATTTGTGTAAGACCAAAGAGGAGGAGGAATTTTAAATGGATCAAAAGAGAGTGACAAAAAATAGAAAATGTAGAAGTTGGGACACCAGGGTCTTAGCACCTGACCAGGTGCGTGTCTTGTCTCTGTGCAGATGTGGTCACTCTGATGTAGGTGTTCTCCTGGCGTATGGATGATGGAGAGAGTCCCAAAGAAGTTGATTTGTAAGAGAATCTACAAAGTGAGATTCGGAGAAGGAAGGCTGTGTAGAGGGAAGAGACATAGAACCAAGGTTAAAAACTAAGGTGACGTATCATTTTTCCTGTAAGACAATTTATGAGGCAGGATGTAGAAGTAAGTTAGGCAGAGACTAATGAGGACTTCAGATGCCATCCTAGGGATCGTAGGCACATTATAACTAACGGGAAATTTTTAAGGTTTTCCAGAGAGAGATGTGCCATGATAAGGTTCATATTCCAGACTTTGCTAGAAGCAGAAATCCTAAATCATAGACTCCAGGAAACATAATTAATACATTTATGAAGAAAATTTCCATTCAAATGATTATCTTGAAAGTAAATATTTAGCTACTGGGTCCTCTCCTTATTGTTTTTGTAGTTCAAATATCATGCTTTCATTAGCTTTGGTAGATTTGATTACCTACCTCAGAATCATTTTGCTATTTCTTACTCACAGTATGAATTGTGCCTTGTTATTGAAGAGAAAGGATTTATTTTATTCTTTGTTGGTTTGTTTAGGGAGCAATAAAAATTCAAATTTAGCAAAGACTTTCATAAAACTTCTACTTGGTTATAAGTGACAAACTTAAAGTGTAGAATTGCATAACTACTCAGATTTCCATGTTGCTTTTCTTACTCTTTTTCCAGCCAAACATCGAGGACATGGTACGAGCAGAGATGGGGTTTGCTCCGAGCCCTTGGAGCTCTTGGCTTGCTCCTGGCTTTTTTCCCTTCGTGGCTCTCAGGAGGGAGACGGGGCTAGTTCTCCCCGCTTGCTTTCCTTTCATGATATCCTTTCCTAGTCATTTACTATCCTGATATTTTAAAGTACAGTATAGTACAGTAATGTTAGCTCTGTGGATCTACCTGCAATAGATTTCTAGAATGTTTTCATCTGGAAAACTGAATCTCGTTGAACAGTGGTCTTACTCTGCCTCTGCCAGTGCTCCTGCACCCACAGCCTGGGCAGTGCCCACCATACTTTCTGTTTCAGAGTTTTCCTTACTAATTTGAGTGCCTTTTCTCCCTTCCTTTCTTTCTTCTTGTCTCTTTCTTTCTTCTCTTCCTTCTTCTTTTTTCCCTTCCTCCTCACCTTCCGTCATTCTCTCCTACATTCCTTCCTCCCCTCCTATACCAAATTGTTCCAATTAAAGCTTGAATACCATGGTACACGAAACTGGCAGGAATAGTCACCCTCACCACATTCTTGACCCTAGAGGATAGGCAGCTTTTGCTTTCATTTGTTTTATACTTCTGGCTCTACTCTCTTTTTCCTCTTAAAAACCTTAGTCCATCCTGGACCCTGTACTCTTCAGCTGTAGAATCATTTTCCAGATTCTGTTCTTCCCCTGCTTCTGTCTTCCCTCAACACAGCAGCCAGAACAGTGAAATAAAGACATAAGTCTGGGGTATTTTAAAACAGAAGGCATAGCTCTCCTCTGCTCGGAGTACTGTACTGCTGCACATCTGACTCGAGTGTGAGCCCGTTTAGTCTGCGTTACCACATGGCTCTCTTCTGAGTCCCTCTCCATCTCCCCCAGGACCTGTCGGGCCTCTGCCTTCACTTTGCTCTGATAACAAGATGTGCCTCCAGTGACTGGGCCAGGACCCTTTCTTCTGGGGCCTTTGCAGCAGAACATTGACTCCCAGGACATCTGCCTGACCGTTTCCCTGCGTCTGGCCCACTTTCCCTCTTACGTCACATGTTCAGTGAGGCAAAGATATCAGCGCCCATCCCCTTCTGTTCTATATTTTTCTCTTGAAGATCATTATTTTCTGCCATGTGAGTGTTTTCCTTTTCACCTTCTTTAGTATCTGTCTTTTATGTCTAGAATGTCTATACGTTCACAGATTCTGTTTCTTCTAGAGTAGCGCCAACCACTCAGTAGATGTTCAATAAATAACAAGTGCTTTATAGTAGGTTCTGGTTGTGGCAGGGGACAAATCTCACTTCTTTTCCATGTCTGTCATGTAGCAAAGGAAGAAAATAACACACTTTTCCTTAAGTAAACTGAACCACACATGGCTTAATTCAGCCACTTGTGCGAGTAACACATCATGGGCAAATAAGAAAACTGTGAAAATTGGTTTTGTACAATTGATATGCACTAGTCTGTATAAAACAATAACATTTTAAGAAATCATGTTCTGAAGAAAACCAGCTTTTGAAAAGAGAAGCTTTGCTGTCTTCAGTATATGACTCTATTCAGCATTTTAATCATCAGATCTTTCCCAACCACAGAAAAATAGAAAATTCATGCCTGTGCGTCACTCCTAGCTTTTTCTTCTGTCACATCTGACCTACTTTTCTCAGTGCCTTTCCACTTCTTATTGATCCTCTCCCTCAGTCACTTTTCCCCGCGAACCCCAGATCATATGAGCCCCGGTGTCCTCGAGCCTCGTCGGCCTCTCCCACCGGCTCCAGAACGCGGCTGCATCTCCACGGTCCGCTCCCTGCTGCTGCGTGACAGGAGGCCCCGCACCGAAAAGCACCTGGATGCGTGTGCGTCTGTGTGTTTGAACCAGGAGAACAAAGGGTATTTTTACGGTGCCCCTAGTCTGTAGGCAGAGATGCCTTTATTGAAAATGCAAATTTGGGGCATATTATGCAGTTAAAGTTACTGTAAAGAGACCACCTTCCTGTAAAATGTCACCTTGTCCCACAGTGGATGTCGAAGGCTCTGGGGATTCCCAGGCGCCTTCTCCTCCGGGCCCCGTTCCCTCTCACGCCATGGCTCTCAAGTTCCGTCTTCACCACCAAAGCTCGACCTTCAGATGAGGAAAAGAAATGGTAGATTTGATTTCGGGAATAAGTGCATATTTTCCACTATTCTTTGGAATTAACTTTTGACAGAAGAAAATTTCAGCTGTCCTTCCAACAAGATGGCACTGTGCCAGCACTATAGCTGTACTATATATTTTAACTACAAGGATGCTTATTTTTTAAAAATTAATTTTGAATTTAGCAAAAGTATTTGTCTGCATGTATGAGGTAAAGTGTAATGTTTTGATTTGTGTGTATATTGGGTAAGAAGCCACTCTGGGTAAGAGGCATAGACATGCCCCAGCGTGTTTATTATTCTTTTTGGACGACACATCTGCATTCCTATCTTCTGAGAATGCTGAGATTGATCAATAACAGTGACAGATGTTCTAAAGAATAGTGGTCATGCCGAGAGGGAAAGAAATTCTACACCAAGTGGGTTTCCCTAAAATAAATACAAATATCTTCAACCAGGCTTCTTATATTTTTTCACTTGGCACTTTTAGTGCACACGGATGTTTTCCTTTCTGAGTGGTTGTTATCAGGAAGAAAAAGTAAACTCAGTTTTTCAGGAGGGTCTTAACAATTCTCAGAATGGTGGAATTTTTCCACTTCTTTGCATCTGGTGACGTTTGCCATTGAATCTTAGCAGTGGGCTATTTCTGGACTGGGCGTGCAGCTTGTCATCCCAGGGGCAGGCTCTTGAAAGTCAGAAGATGGTTCCTGCACCTCAGTACAAGAACATCCATAAGATCGGCACCATAATTTCATGTGGTCCTTGCCAATAAGCTGTGAGACAGGTTGTGTTTAGCAAGAGCTTAACAAAATGCTTCTGCAAAGATATATAGTCAGTTCGGTTTGGGGAACCTAAACAGGCAAACATTTAAAATTTAGAGTAAATAATAATGTTGGTAGGAATGCACCCAGGGAACTCTAGTGCCTTTTGTAGGACACTATCACATGGGATGTACTCCTTTAGAAATTTCTATTGGTAAAGTGGCTTTCACAAATGTGATGTCTATTAAGGGGTCAAGTATTTATGAGGTAATATTTATGTTCAGTTATTTAATATAATAAGATCATATAACTTTTCCTTCTAGTATATCTAATTAAAATGTGAGTTGTCTCTACCCCATTTTATTTTATTTTTATTTATTTATTTATTTGAGGCAGAGTCTTGTTTTGCAGTTCAGGCTGGTCCTGAACTTGGCCTCAAACTCATGGCACTCCTCCTGCCCCTGCCTCCTGAGTGCTGGGATTACAGGCGTGAGCCACCATGCCCAGCTCTACCCCATTTTAAATACAGTATAAATTATAAGTAGGTGTTAAAGTTTTTTTTGTTTGTTTGTTTTTGAGACAAGGTCTCACTTTGAAGTTCAGGCTGGCCCTGAGCTCAGCCTCCAACTCACATCACAGCAATCCTCCTGCCTCTGCCTCCCGAGTGCCACCACGCCCGGCACTGTGGTATGTGGTACTGGTTGCTGCTGGGCGTGAGTCTCCACATCCACTATTATATGTGGTTAACCAGGGATCAAACCCCGGGTGCTTGTGCTTGCAACAGGCCCGGAACTACTGAGCTAAATCCCCGGCCCCCGAGTGTTAAAGTTTAAATAGATACTATGCAGTTTATATATTGTAATAAAATTCTGGACTTCATATTTTCACAGAGCACGTTAAATAATTCACATCTTAAGTTATGGCATTCAATTTTGCACATTCTATAGAAATTTACCATAAAAGAAATTTAAAATTCCAGTAGAATTGTGTCCTTATCCTTATTGGGTAGATATGTTAAGGTGGAAGTTACTGTCACAACAGAAAGTTTAGGTTGCCACACACATACACACATTAAAATTTCTCTTTATTTTAAAAGATTTCCTGAAAAAATCTTAATTTTATTGTGAATAATGGGAATATTAAGTCAGTACACCATCAATGGTTCTAGTAGAAATATTAAATATCACATCAAAGTAAGACATAAAGTTAAATTTTAAAATTTTTCTATTTGTCCAGTTCTACTGCTTTTTCTTGTCATCTGTAATACATATATAGTTTCTTTTAACCTATTGACTATCAATATATAGAGTTTCACTTTTAACATCTTGTCTGTTCAGTTTTAATGTCTGAACCTGCCTTAGATTGCTTTGGTTATTTTCCATAATTCATCTCTTTCCTGAGTTTCATTCTTATTCTTATTATTATATATGATCAAAAGTGTTTTTATTATTCTGTTTCTTCCAAAGTACTAAAAAAGCTAACTGAATTAAGCCTTTTCATTTACTGATAAGATCTGTCATGTATTACAATTCTTTTTATATTGTATTTATAACATTTACACTTTGATAGTCATTATTTTCTAGGAATACATCCCCAAATTTCATATCATTCTTATTTTTAAAATTTTATTTTTGACAGTAATTAAATATCTTTTATGAAAGTGTAACGCTTTGATATGTTTACTTTGTAGAATGACTAAATCAAATTGATTAGTGAATTAATCACTTCATATATGTTTTTTGGAGTATACTGATATGTTTTATATACTACAGTAAATATGTTAGAATGGTTTTAATGCATTGTAGTCGCTCACAATAATGGGCCCCTTTTGGTATGCAGTTATCTGTATAATGTGTGATATATCTTTGAAAGTACTGGAATGGACAAATGACCACATTTACAACCTGCAAAAATTCTTTCGTTATTCTGTTGCCACCATTAGCTATTCTTTTCTTCCTCCCCACATGCTGACACTGACCTACCTTTGGTCAGGATAGATTGAGCTCATTTTATATAGAATCATAAAATATGTATTCTCACCATGTGAGGTCATTAACTCAGCATGAGTGTGCACAGATGCATCAGGTCTGTTCTGCACATCAATAGCTTACCCCTTTTTATTGCTGAATAGTATTCCGTCGTATAGATGTACCGTCAGTTGCTGGCTCATCTCTTCCCTGACTGATGAACAGATAGTTTTGTGTAATACAATAGTTTATAAAAATTTATGCTCTGGTATTTTTGCCTACTTGTGTTCTGCTTTCATCTGTCCTGGTTAAATTTATAAGACAATATGTGCTCACATATTATGAAAATGAAAAATTGTTTTTCCGAATTTGCAACACTGCATTCCCATGAACATTAGCAGTTGCTCCAGGTCTGCCAAGCTGCAGTATCATCAGTCCTCTTTGGACATTCTTACACTCTCGGTGCTTCCGGTTTTAATTTCTGTTCCTCCAGTGACTGATCATATGCTGCATTTTTAGATGTCTATTTCCTATTTGTATATCTTCTATGGCAAAATGTCAGTTCAGATAAACTGGCTTTTGTGTTTGCTTTGGTATGTTTGCTTTCTTACTCTTGAATTTTGAGTATTTTTTTAGTGTGCAAATATCATATGGATCTTTAACTTTTATTTCTTTCTATTAACTTTGAAGAGAACAGTCCATCATTTTGTTGAAGATATTTCATCAGTGCTTGTGATATTTTGCTGTGGTGTTCTATATAAGAAATCTTTTCCTGGGCTGGGGATTTAGCTCAGTGGTTCCGGGACCTGTCTTGCAAGTGCAAGGGCCCGGGTTCAATTCCCCGGTAACCACATACAATACTGGGTGTGGAGACTCACAATCAGTACCACATACCACAATGCCGGGCGTGGTGGCTCACACCTGTAATCCCAGCACTCAGGAGGCAGAGGCAGGAGGATTGCTGTGATGTGAGTTTGAGGCTGAGCTCAGGGCCAGCCTGAACCACAAAGCGAGACCCTGTCTCAAAAAACCAAAAAAAAAAAAGAAAGAAATCTTTTCCTAAAACAAGATTGTAAGGGTTACTTCTAAATTTTCTTCTTGAATTTTTTATACATTCAGATTTTACATTTAGGCCAATGATTCATTTTTATTAACTTCTATAATATAGTACATAATATGGATAGTGGTTGTAGGTTTTGCATATACAAGCACAGTTGTTCCAGCACTGAGTTTTACAAGGACTATTCTTTTACCATTGAAAAATACTTGTAATTTGTTCAAAATTAGTTGATCATACATGTGCAAATGTATTGTGCCTTTCTGAGATGTATTTCTGTTAGCCACAGTATCTTAACTTTAAGGTAAATTTGGGTTTAGTTGGCTAAATATATTGATTTTTAAACTTTCATATTTCCTCCATTTCCCTCCAGATACCTGATTTTATTGTGTCATGAGGTAACATGTTGTACTGTGTAAAACAAATGTTAAAGAAGACAATTTGTTTCTTTTGAAGGTCATGCTTTGTATACTTTGAACATACCCTTCTTTTGTTCTGAGCCAGTGTTTGATTGTTTAAGATGCAATAAATTCAAATACTGTATTCTAATTTATTATCTGTACTGTGTGGTTATCTGGGAATAGAGTAGTTA
This sequence comes from Petromus typicus, assembly GCA_004026965.1. Classification (NCBI taxonomy): domain Eukaryota; kingdom Metazoa; phylum Chordata; class Mammalia; order Rodentia; family Petromuridae; genus Petromus; species Petromus typicus. The sequence goes on along the minus strand of PVIR01020992.1, from coordinate 7,839 downwards.
CATTGTTGGTATTCTCTATCTCAGAGAAATAATAAAAAGTTAAAGAATCTTGGATACAAGTAATCTGTAGTGGCAAATTAAAAAAAGATTTTAAATCAGACAAATATGGTTTATGGAATGCTGCAGTACAGGAAATCAAATCACAGATATTATAGGAACAATTTAAATATTGAAGTAATGTTGACATTTAGATGGTTCCTAAAGCCATACTCATGCAGGTCTCAAGCTGGACTAGATGACGTCTCAAGGTTGCTTGTAGTTCAAGACCTGTGATGCCATCAGTTAGTGAAAAGAGCAATTAAATTCTTACATCAGTATAAGAAAATTGCTAGTTTATCTACATGAAAAAGACAGAAATTAGATAAAGTTACAAAGGAGTTCTATTGCATAACAGCTTACATGATTTTCTTCAGAATCATTTTGCATGAAATCTGGTTTAGATATATACTTAATGACCTTTGCAAATTAAGCTTATACAGCCAGAAATAGTATTGCTTTAATAAGGAAACAGATAGTTACCTAATAGATGGTCCATCTTATTGTTTATGATTGTTTTATTTCCTTGATTTCATTTTCTGTAATTTAATTTTGCTATTCTTTCATATTCAACCACTACCTTAAACTCCTACAACATGCCTCCTGAAAGTCATCAGACAAAGATATATGAAACCCAAGAGTGACACGTGACTTCTTCACAGATACTAGAGACACAAAGTAAATCAGTCCTGGAAATGCAAGGCAGAGCATAAAATGAAAATGTGAGAAGTTGACTTTGTTTTTAGGACAAAGAATAAAAATAGCACAAAATTAAAATTAGGACTACATTTCATTTTTGAAAATTTTTACCTAATTTCTCTACTCATGTTGGATGCCTGTCCTTTGGTGCTTCCATATTTAGTACTTTGTAGTTGCATGTGTTTGAATCTCTCCATTGCTTCAAACAGAACAGATCTCTAAGGCCTTGTGAACTACACGTGTTCTGGCCTAATATGTGAATTTGAAACATCTTATTGGCCATTTAGTGATATAGCTCACCTATATTTGGAATAAGACAGTGAATTTCTATTATCATTAGTATTTGTTGAAAAAAATCATTGTTCACTAAAATAAAAAGACAGTCCAGCAAAAAATGTATACATATTTGAGGAAAAGAAAAAAATTGTATAAATATTACTGAGATATTATGTGATTGATACAAGTTACCTTTCTCAAAGTGGTGATCATTAACTTCCAGACATTTATTAGCAGGGCGAACCACTATTGGTTGGGTCGTTGAGGTTACTATACATACATTTTCAATTTCTTTTCTAAGGACAAGTGGTATTTTGGGTCTTCTGCAATATCTGACCTCTTCTAGGGCCCCCAGATGAAGGTCACACCACTTGTTGAAAAAAATCGTACTGAAGTGTGTGCATTTTCCTCAAGTGTGTATACATTTTTAGCAGACTCTGTATATGAGGTATATATGTATGATTAGTGATGTGTGAGTATTTGGATTTGTTAGACAAAAACCTGGTTTTGGCACTTGTCAAAGGACAGTGAAGGTCATCTTACTCAGTGGACCATGGAGACAGGCATAGAGACTAGTACAGTGGAGTTCTGTGCTGAGGGACAGAAACTGGACTTCACTGTGTTGAGACCACGAAATGGACATTTATAATCATGGAGCAGAGTTGAGGTCAGTGGATGGAAAGTGGCTAAGAAGCAACTTCACAGGGTACAGGATTCTTGCTGAAGGCAATTATGGGTGACCAGGCATTACCCAAGACAGGGGAGGCTAGGAACTTGCTCAGGTGTGGAGGGGCTCCCAGACTGTAGGATACTCGCTAAATTACACAATGTAGAGATGAACATGGAGGCCAGGAGTCATTGAGAACAGCATACTGGAGGAATCTGGAGAGAATTTAACTACTACAAATTCTGGTAGGTTATAAAAAAAATCATGTAAAAGTGACATTATACTACAAAAAAATCTCAAAAAATAAATCGCAAACCAATGTTAACACAGTAACAAAATCTGGAACATGAATATTCATATATTTTTCATCATATACATATTTATGCATTTCATACTTATTTGTAGAAAATTCAGTTTCTATCTTGCTTATTGGAAAGATGGTATTTAGCAATGATCATGATAATAATAATAAATAATAAATGAAAAGTTACTGCGTAATATGGAAGTAGGCTAATTTGTTTACTGTTTTGAATGAAAAAGCATGTTTATATCTCCCATGGAAATTATTTCCTGAAGAAGATGGGAAAGTATATGTATTTTTATGCTGCTTCATTTTGTATATTTCAGCATCTCAGATATGGAAAATAGATTCAATTAAGTTGCCTCCTAATAGAATAAAGTCAGTAGCCATAACGATTATATAAAACATCACCTGTTAAATTGCCCGCTGTCGCTTCCTGCTTGTCGTCCCTCCCTCCCATCAGCATTACTTTATAAAACACTAAAGTGAATTAATATAAAGGACAGGTACAAAAGGAAACAAAAGAATTCATTCTGTATTCAAACTGTATATATGTTATTCACTAAGACTATGACCCTGGGGGAAAAATATTTAAGTAACAAAGTTTTCATGTAGAAAATAGGTTAACATCTATTTTAGGGTTTGTTATAAGCCTGAAATATTTTCTGTAAGGTACATTATATATATGTATCGTAAATATATATGGAATATATATACCTAAGAGATTAGTGGTGTTATATAATGGCAACAAGAGCAAAGCAAGAGGCATTACAGTACCAGATTTCAAGCTATATTACAATGCTACAGTGATAAAATAACATGATACTGGTGTATAGACAAACATCAAGATCAGCAGAACAGAATAGAAGATGCAGAAAAAATTACAGGCACGTTTAACCCTCTGATCTTTGAAAATGGTTTTCCTTCCTCAAAAACAAGAGGAAGGAAAGATAACCTCGTTAACAAATGGTGTTGGGAAAACTGGATTTCAAACCTGAACGCCAAAGTTGGAATTGAGACCCATATCTCTCCATTTACTCAACTAACATCACAACGGATCAGAGCTCTAAATATTAAAACAGAAACAATCTGCTTGAAGATAATATAGGCAACATTCTTGATGACATGGGCACAGGGAGAGACTTTCTGTACTGACCCTAAATGTGCAAGAAATAACCTGAAGAATCAACAAGGAGGATTATATAAAATTAAAAAGCTTCTGCCCAGTGAAAGAAATAATCAACAGAGTGAAGAGACAACTTTGGAATGGAAGACATTTTGCCAGTCACTTTTCAGACAGAGAATTAGTATATAGGATTTATAAAGAACTCAAAATAATTGACTCCCCAAAGTAAAAACCCTAATCATAAAATGGGCAGCTACCAAGTGTGTCAGTCCATGCCTGGATTCCCAGTACTCCAGAGGCTGAGATGGAGGGTCACTGTGAGGTGAAGGGCAGCCTTGGACACATCGATTCAAGGCTGACCTGAGCTACACAACCAGAATTCTCACATCCCTCCACACACAGCCCCTGTGAGCAACAGAAATGAGAAATATTTGTTGGAAATATAAATGCTTAATAAATACGTGAAAAAAATGTTCAACACCTCTACTAGAAAACACTGAGATTCTATCTTAATCCAGAAAAGCTGACTATCATGAAGAAATCAAATAAAAAATACTGCCCAGGCTCTAGGGAAAATGGAATCCATCTATATTGTTGATAAGAAGGTAAATGAGTACAACCATTATGGAAATTAGTGTGAAGATTATCAAAAACTTAAGACTAGGAAGTCCATTTTCCTGAGGAGTTCACCATGTAATTATCTTCCAGGAAGATTTAAAGACATCGTGTGACAATGATAACATGTACTTATGTTTATAACAGGCCAAGTTATGACAGCTAATTCTTAAAGCAACTATATGTCTATTAGGAGATGGATAAAGAAAATGGGGCACAGAATGTGGTATAACTCTGCTATGAAGAACAATAATTTAGAGTCTTTTATAGGAAAATAGTGGCCTCTTGGGACCATAATGTTAAGGAAAATAAGTCAGATATACAAGTTTAAATATTATATGATTTGCCTCAGATGAGAAACTCAAAGTATAAATACATCAAAGAGCAAAATGTAAGAACGAGAATAGGAAATAGAGAGTAGAGCTTTTATAAGTGGAAAAAGGATCAAAGTGGAGGTGGAAAGAGGGGATATAAAAAATTAAGATGTGTTATATACGTAACATGTATGTACTGAAAACATGTTCTAATAAAAATAAAAGTACAAAAAGTTGATAACTATAAGATACTTCTGAAAGCATGCTTTCAAATCTGCTACCAGTCTGACTTATCAATCTATGAAAGATATCTCAGACTCATTCCAGATCTGATCTTATTGATGGTTAGTTGCCCAAGACTACCTTTTTATAAGCTTCCTACTTGAGGCTGAAAGGTAATTCAGTCTGCATTTATAGTTTTTCTCAATTTCATTCTTGTCTTGGCTACTTTTCTCATTGTTGAGACAAAAATGCCAAACACTCCTAAAGACTGAAGGATTTACTCTAGTTTGTAGAAGTTCAGTCCATGTTGGCTGGCTCCAAGGTATGATGACATCACTGAGGAATATCATGTAGGAGAAATAGTTCATGATGAGCAGAAGGTCACAAGCAGCAAACATGACACTCTGACACTTCAAGTAACACTCAAACATGATGGAACACTCTTAATCTACTCACATCCTTGCCACACCAGCCAGTAATCACACCCTCTTTATACCAGCATCACATACTTAATCCCAGCATCACATACTCTAGATCTGAAAAGCCCCACCTATGACTGCATGAGGTTTTGGGGAGGGGGGCAACTAGACACAAACTATAAAAATGCTTACATATTATTTATCATGTTGGCCTTGTTAAGCATTAAAAACCAGATAGATCTGGTTTTCTGTTTGTTTCTGTCTTATATTGCTGATTTAGGAAATGCTGTTATGGAACTATGTGACCATAGGCAGGGTTTCTTCCCCAACCTGATAACTGAGCAGATAAGATTGTTTGCTCTAATGGCTTTTATCTGCACGTAGCAGTGTGTTTCCTTAACAATATGGGACAAATAATGTCATTTTCATAAATGAATTGCAATATTTCAAGATTGCACCTCTCAGAAAATGCCAGAGATATGTCAGAATATGTCAGCGATGGTTTGGAAAAATAGGTAGGTAGGTTTGGAAAAGCAGGTAGGTTCTTCATGTAACCTTTTATAACTATGAAAATATAAACCTCAGGAATGCTCTGGTGGATTGAGTCTACTTTCAAGTTTTCCTGAGGAGTCTTCCAGGGAAAATTAGACACTACACCTACTAGTGATCATTCCAAGAAGTTAGGGATAGTTAAGTTCTGACCACAGGTGATGAAGGCAAGTTAGAAAACATGTTTGTGTGAAATGCTGAAATATTGAAGGAATTTATAGTTAATTCATGCTATCAACAAGGGAAAGAAAGTTGTTCCGGCCCAGTAAAGAGAGCTTACAGAAAGCCTAATGCTCTCTGATTTGTAGCAGTAGGAAAAGAAAGATTATAAGGAGTAAGTACAATTAATTTGGCTTGTGGTTGGCAAAATTAAAGGGCAATAAATTATTTACTAGCATGTGTCAAATGGAAATTCACATATTTTGAAAAAATAGCACAAATACCTTCGTCCAGTAACTGAGTCAAATGTAAATTCCTTATCTTGGTTTTCTCTGATCCTTGACTATCAGAAAATATCTTGTTTTGAACTTAATATTTCTGAGTATGGGATCAAAAGCTGAAAGTTACAGTGAAAATTCAGAAGGAATATGTTGTTTTACTGAAATTCAGTCATCCTCTTAGAGTTCCATCGATGTAAGGCTCCTCTCAGAAGTCAAGACACATTGGTTAAAAGGGCATAGTTATTCTGAAAGCATGGTACCATGAAAGTGTGGACCTTGGTGTCAGTTTGAACTGGATTGAAATCCTTATGCAGACACTTACCAGGTGTCTAATACTTCAAAAGTTACTTCATTTCCTGGTCTCTTATCTCAAAACTTGAGGAAAATAACTCAAGCCTTTGGTAGTCACTGTGGATATCAGGTAGGATAATGTATATAAAATGCCTGGAATATCACAAGCAGTTAACAAATTCAGTTATCTTTTCTCATGTAATGTTTCCCTTTATGGAAAATTTTTGGAAGCATGTTTGAAGGGAATTTTGATCCAAACAACATTAAAATCTTACCAGTTCTTCTCTGAATTGCTATACTGCTTTGCTGCATTTATAACATTATTTTTGAGTCATTTTCCAATATTTTACTCTCATTTGATTAATGAACATTTAAAAATTAACACAAATTTTAATGAACAGTAAACAACTTTATTGTTGTGAATTCTAGCTTATTGAATTTATTGTTTAGGTTGAATTTCTGGACTCCTACAATAGTCTTACATCTCATCCACGGAGACAAGATGTGATATATGGGTCTTTATCTTTACTTACACTCTTGAATATAGGGTCAAAAAACAAGGTCGCTTCTTGTTGAGAACTTTAGACAATTTACTTTGACTTCCTTACTCAGATTTAAGGATGTCTGCCCTTTCCTGTGGGATCAACTACTGAGGTTACTGTGCACACAACGGTCCCACCCTACAGTTTAATCTGTAAACTATAAGGATTACTGCGTTAGGATTATTGGCCTTAAAATTTACTTGGACTTACTTCCTCAGATTTAAGGATGTCTGCCCTGCCCTACGGGATCTTCAACTACAGATATTATTGTAGATAACTTCCCTGTCTTATACATGCTAGGATTTTGGATGTGAAGACTTGGTACCAAATCAGGTGTGGCGAGCTAGGGTATTGCCCTTCTGCTGCTGTGGTACTTGACATTTTGCTGCTGCTGCTGCTGCTTAGAGTAGCAAGAGCTGAACCCAGGCTCAGCCTTTCTCTCAAGGTTCCAACTTTGTTGTTTGTTAATCCTTTTGCTGTGGGACTCACAGGGAACTGCAGCTTGCCATGAGAGTTCTGGCTGCGTCCTCGCACCCTGTCTCCCACAGCTTCTATCTTATTATATATGTTAAGTGTTCAGATGACTGCTGACTTGTTGATGAAACAATCAACACTCCCACCATGGGGTGTAGGAGTTTGTCTCTGAGACAGAGTGCCTGGAGTCTGGAAATCAATAGCCCAGAGAGGAAACAGAGCAAGTGAAGGGCACAGAGGATAAAGAGGGAACTGACAGAGAAGAAGAAAGTAGCGTTTATTATTATAGTAGAAAGAGTCCACAGATGCAAATCAGAGACCACTTGATGTGGCGTAGCCACACGGGAATGTGCGGAGGTGGCAAGAACAGTTTGGATGCAGAGATGATGAAGAGCTCAGACTGGGGGAGGTGATACGGAGAACAGGTTGGGATTACAGAGAGCATTCCTGTCCTTGAGGGCCAGAGGCAGGGACAGCTGAGCTCTTTGGCTGGAAACAAGAAGGGACACTGTTGTTCTGCATGTGACTGGCAGTGCAAGTGGGAAAGTAATCTTAGCCAGCTGCTGGACAAAGGTACTTTTCACCCCCTGCAACCAGTGGGTAAAACTCATCAGTAGAGTGGAATTGAGGAAGTCACAAGATCTCAGACCAGCTAACTGCACCTGGGAGAATGCTCAGGCTGGCCCCACCAGAGGGCGCCACAACAGCTGGGAAGCATCGTGGAGTCAGCCTTGGTGGGGAGACACCAGCACCAGAGCGGTATGTGGGAAGTTGCTGAGTGAGGAACAGCCTCAACCTGCACATCTGGAGGCCAAAATCAGCCCTGTACTCAGCACCGAGTACAGCTCTGGGGGAGGGGGTACATTTT
>PVIR01020991.1:0-29837 GCA_004026965.1 Petromus typicus | reverse complement strand
GCAATTAGCAAATTAAACAGAAATCTTTTCTTCTACTTTTGTATCCAAGATGAAACAGAAGCTGACATTTGCTTGTGGTTTAATCAAAGGGAAATAGACTATGTAAATTCTATTTAGTTATTTAACAGCCACAAACCGATGCAATCATCAGTGGTGAAACAAGCCATTTTCTCCCTCCTCTTTCAGTGTCAGTAAAGCAAACACTTGCAGGTGCTCAGTAAGCATCTCTGCACAAAGCCGAGTAATCCCACCCTGCTGTGAAGGCAAGGAAAGAGACCCACGTCAACAGGGAGACCAGAAATGCGATGTGCCACATTGTAAGGACAACTGAAAACACTCTTTGAAGGATATGCAAGAAAAACTTTTTAATCGTGATTCTAAGTGTAAATATCATTTCAGTGAATTAATATTTATCAGATAATTCTTAGAGAAAATTCTGTAAGAAGAATTATACAGACTTGCATTGAAATTGTTTGCATTCATTTGAACCAGCAGAGTGACTAGTCTTACCCATCTTGGACTGAGAGTAATCGCATAGTATCGATGTTTTGTAAACCAATGAAAGAAGATCTCCTAAAGTTCTCTCACAAAATAACAACTAAACCAGTCCAGAAAGGACTATTAGAGGGAAAAAATGTGAAATTTCTATTTTGTTGTAAGTTTCTAAAATTTCTGTATTTCTTTCCATGATTAGTGATGGTTTCTGTTCTTATCTCAGAGTGCTGGGCAGGTCCCTCATTCTCTATGACACAACATCTACAGTGTGTCTGGTGTGTGAGTGAGGGTGCACGGCATCAAACCTTTCTTACACTCCACAAATCTTAATGCCTTCCCTTTCCTCTGAGTTCTGGGTTTTCTTATTAGCTCTATGCTACTTTTGCCTCTGGTCTGAGGGATGCAGGGGTTTTCAAGATTACAGGCAAACCTGCCCATCTAAAATACAATTCAAGGTGCCGGGGAGTTAGCTCAGTGGTTCCGGCGCCTGTCTTGCAAGCGCAAGGACCCAGGTTCAATCCCCGGTAACCACATACCATACTGGGTGTGGAGACTCACCCCAGCAGCAACCAGTACCACACACCACAGTGCCGGGCGTGGTGGCTCACGCCTGTCATCCCAGCACTCGGGAGGCAGAGGCAGGAGGATTGCTGTGATGTGAGTTTGAGGCTGAGCTCAGGGCCAGCCTGAACCACAAAAAGCAAGACCCTGTCTCAAAATAAATAAATAAATAAATAAAAATAGAACACAATTCAAATATGAACAGCCCTCTGAGTGGGCAGACCTTGAGGCAGGCACAGTATTTTGATTCATTCTGTGTTGCAGAATGGAGTCTCCCAGCCCATTATATTTTCTGTGTCCACAGTCTGTGCAGTAACAAAAGTTGCATCAAGATTATAAGTTTTACTATTTACCCAAGGACAAGGGGTGCTCTCCTGTCCATGAAACAAACTTTCATTAAGTGAGCGTCTATAAATTAAATACTGTCTTAGAAAAGGAAGTCAAGTCATAATTGAGCCACAATTCACAATTAATACCACTTAAGAATTATGGCAAGACTAAAATTGGGCTCTCTTTCGGCCCCAAGAAATAGATTTTACTGAAATTTTCAAACATAGTAAGTCCATAAAAATGGTGAGGTTAGTAGGAATAGCTTCCTATATTCTGTAATCAAATCTGTCAACAAAATGAAAATTAAGTTACAAATAATAGTATATCTAAAAAATTATAAAATAAACAATACATTTTAATTGAGCATATATTTTCAATTACAAGCATATCAAATAATGAACAAAAAAAGAAAAAATTATTGTTATATACACTGGTCATTTCCACAAAATATTAATGCTTAAGTGAGGGTAAAAATGACCTTTTGTTTTAATTGCAAACTAACCTCTGTTAAGTCACTGAATTAAAGAGCTTGACATAAAAGGTTAAAGCAAAAAATTTTAATTCCAGCCAGGAAATATAAGTTATATGCTTCTTGTAGTAAGCCTCATAATGAGAACAAACTTGAAATTAAGGCATTGCATTGCAACATGGGAAGACAGCAGCTTCCTTTCGCTAAATACTCAATCTTGACTTCTCCGTATTGTGACATGAACTCTCTCACCCACAGGACATCGAACTGTCCCCACAGCTCCCGAGAACGGATGTCCCCAGTACCCAGGCCAGCGAGTGGTTCCACATAGGCACCGGATAAGGTCTTGCTGGATAAAAGCCCAGAGCTCTGCTCTGTAATTACCACTAGCTTCCTGAACATTGCTGTGGCCCAGATTTCAGCTAAGGGATCCAAGAGGTGGAAGCAAGATGAGAACCCAGGCTTCTGGCTCCCGGACTCTTTCTTTTGATTAGTCTAAGAGATAAATTTCAGGAGAACAAAATCTCCAGATAATCTAAGGTTTCTACATGAACATGGGATTTTTGACCCAAATTGGTTTTTATTTCTCAATAGGAGAGAGAAAAAACTTAAGTGTTTGACTTCCATGAAAATTGAATGGAACAAAGTATATAGTTTCAAACCTAACTGTGCTACCTACATTCTTTCTTCACAAACATTTCATCAATCCTATGCACACGGAGAGCAAGTGGCAGTGCTCTCACACTAGCCTGATATCAGAAACAGCTTTTGAATGCTTGGTTTCTCCATTTCAACATTATTTTGCTGTCTTCCCTATCTGAAATTTCAGAATCTTAACAGCAATGATTCAGAAAACACATTCAAATTAATCAAAGTTATCCTGCTCAGGCAAGCGAGCGACCTTTGTTTTCTCACAAAGTTAAGTGAGCCTGACTTTTAACAAATCCACTGAGTGTTTCTAAACTGGCTCTGGAGCAGGCTCTTTCTCGGATGGACATCCCTGCACATCCTCCACACTGCCGCCTGCTGCCAGTCTCTTGTTCCCGCCCCCGCCTTCTCACTTTCCTTCTCTCCTGCATAACTGCCCAGCGTACGCTCCCCACATTTGCCTACTGTAATATGTTCTTGAGTGTCCCTTCCAACCGACTAAGCCAGATGAGTAGGACCTGGAAGTACATCACTGTAATAACCCATCTTGGGTGGCTTTTATGACCAGGTACTACTAAGAGCAACAGTGCACTGCTCCAAAGCTGTCAGAACCACCCCCTATTTTCTTAGGAAACTCCAAATTTCTTACTCCACAAGAATAATATAGACCTATTTGTATATAAATTTACATATATGTGAACTCCTAAAAAACGCTCAGATTGACAAAGTAACTATACTGACTATTGTAACTGACAAAGTAACTACACTATAACTATACTGCCACAGGAGCCTGGGAGCGGGACCCCGAGTAGACCTGGTCAGCGTGGTTCCCACACACCGGCGGGCCTCAAAGACGTCTGGGTGAGAGGCAGCTGCACCGCAGAAACCTTGAGAAAAACAGAGGATCCACCTCAGACCCACTGCCTTGTGGGAGGGTCCGAAAGGCAGGACTGCATAGGGAAAGGGGTATCTAAAGCATCTTAAAGTTTGACAGCATAGCATCATTGTCCTAATGTTGGCTGATTATAAAAATGACCTGAAACTGCTTATTAAAATAATGTATTTCCAAACCCAACCCAACTGTTTCAGTCTGAGGACAGAGATATGCACAATATATATTCTTAAAAAATTCCCCTTTGCTCACCTCAAGTGATTCATTTCATCAGGAAATCTGAACACTGTCCCAATCAGGATTCAACAACATGTACTTATCCAAAAGAAGTAGATACCGCATTTTGTGATACTCAGTTCCCTGGTAAGAATATATGCATATTTGAATCCATATATTTTTCAGCATTTTAATTTTAATTCTAGTGTTAGTTCAAGAGAGAAAAGGAAAGTGTCTTCAAAATTAAGAAAAATAACAGAGCATCCCCAATTTAAAAGTATTAAGAATACTGCTTTAGATAAGCCGTGTTAGAAAGCTAACTCCACAGTTATGAAGACTAATACAGTGTGTGCCATTTGAAGTAACTCTGAGAGAAATCCATTATCCATTCATTACAGAGAACTTAATAGAAGAGCTCTATTTACCTTGTAAAAGATTTCTTCCCTTAAGAAAGAATTCATCACAATAGCCATATAAACCTGAAGTTGTCTTGCTATATCTAACACTTGGGGGTTTTTTGTTGTTGTTGTTTTGTTTTGTTTTTTGGGGGTTTTTGTTAGTTTTTTGAGACAGGGTCTCACTTTGTAGTTCAGGCTGATCCTGAACTAAGCCTCGAAACTCAGCAATCCTGCTGCCTCTGCCTCCCAAGTGCTGGGATTAGGTGTGAACCACCACACCAGCCTAGTGGTATGTGGTACTTCTGCTGGTGGGCGTGAGTCACTACGCCCAGCACTGTACATGGTTAAGGGGGATAGAACTAGGGACCTCGCACTTGTAAAGCAAGTGCCAGAACCACTGAGCTAAATTCAGGGATCTAACACTTGGGTTTTTTTGGCATAAAATTTATCAGAAAGAATCATCATCACTATTTTTTAAAAAAGTAACACCAATGAGAAGCCCAACACACAACTTATAGGGCTGGTCCTGAGCTGCTTGCTTCCTTTCTGCCAGCACTTAGACTTCCTGCACAGGCAGCTCAGAGACTTAGCAGGCTCTATGTGAGTCCACTCCTCACTGATAGGTCCCAGCTATCCTATGTCCTCAGGTGAAAAGAAAAGGCTGCCCTGAAAATCCAGCCCCTGTGGAGCTACACAGTTAGATGTCACACAGTGGGAACGTGTGGAAAGTAAGAGGCAACATCTACCCCTCCCCACCCAGACCCTGCTCAGCCTCGGCGGCCCTCTGCCACCTACCCTTCCTCACTGCAATGGTAAGTGACACTTTAGAGTGGAAGCAGCACAAACTGTACCACAAATAGTATTTATGACCCAAACCCTGACATAGGAACTCTACCTGCAGGTGGAGAGGTGTTAAAGTGGCCATTTAACAAGGTGCAGGTTCCAGATAAAATGTTCCCATTCCTCATCATCCCCAACCATAACCTGTGGCTTCTAGAAAGTCTGCCTCTAATTTACTGCTGTCTGCATTCCTAATTATAATTATGAAAAATCTGCTTCCGAGCAGGTGGGCAGCGCAGGTGGATAGAGCTCTGTTGTCACCTAACTTCCACCCAGTGTGGCTCCTTCAGAGGCAGCGCGAAAGAGGAGGGCAGATCTGAGACAGCAGGGCTCCTGTTTCCATGAGATCTTCAGAGAATGTAGCAATGGTAAGAGAAGCAGACACAATATAAAGATGTAACTTGGAGGATTTTCACAAAATACAATGCCACCAAAACTGGCATTTTTCTTCTCCCTGTAATACTGTTTCTTTACCCACTATGTAATCTTGGACAGACAATCTCTCACAGAAGAGAATCAAGACAATATATGCAGTGAGTAAACGCTGTTTCTCCCTGCTTGAGGAGAAAGCACCACATTTAGGAGCAAGTCCTGATCTCATCCGCTTCTGCTCACCTTAGCACCACCCACCCAGAATCCGGACCACCTCATCCCCTCACCTGTTGGCCTGACCCTCCATGATCCCTTCCACGGTGAGTTCTCACTCAGGCGGGGCCTGACGGGAGGGCAAGCACATCTAGGACTCTCATTAGAAGCAGAACGCAAGAGGAGCCGGTGTACAGGAGCCCACGGCGGGACACCCCTAGCTCAGTCCTGCTACCGGACACTTGTGGTCGGAACACGATATGCAAAGCTCAACATGCGCTATACTCTCAACCAGAAAACTATTTTTATCAAAACATAAAAATGAGGCAGACAGCATTGATTGCTATGGAATTGATTTGGAGCTATTGTTGCTAATGCTGTCCAGGTGCGGCCTGCACCCCCCCACCTCAACACATCTGTCTGTCCCTTAAGTTCCATCCTAGGGAGAAAAAATGCAGAAGTAGACTGGCAAATCCTAATAGTCACAAAAGCAAACACCATAAACATTTAAAAGAAACAGCTACTACTAAGTCTGCCAGACTTTCTGTTTCATCAATTCTTTATATACATGACCTTATTTTCACAAAAGCTTTTTGTGCTGGTTTCGTTATTTCTGTTTTACAAACAGAGAAACTGGGTCTCAGAGAAATTTGGTTGCCTTTGTCCCCTTTGGTCGTATACACAGCATTCTGCTTTTACTTTGATGTCTACAGAAATTTTAAAAATTAACCAATTCCTTTTGTGTGAGAGAATAGAACACTATTGTGACATTAGGAAAACGTCCTTCAACTAAGAGACTTCCTGATGAAAATTTTGCTGTTAGAACTTTCCATTAGTTACCTCACAATTAATATAAAGTAGACAACTCACAGACAGGGAAATGTTACTGACATGGTTGCTGTTGTTGTCCAATAATTAGCACTCTATCTTGAATGTTTTTCATTTCTAATTCGAGACAAAAGCATTGTGATGAAACTCTCCTTCAATCTGAACCCAAGCAGGTTGGAAATCTCATATGGAAATTTTAATAGTCCCTTTCTTCCTGAAGCCAATTATTTTTTTTTCCCTGACTGGCCCAGCCCCACCCTATCTGACTCGCAGCCTGTGCAGGGGATGTGGCAGGGATGGCATCTGCCCAACTGCTACAAACAAGAACCATTTGACAGTCTTAGGCTTTCATCATTCATTAAAGAGAAGGAGGAGAGGGAAGGGTGGCTGTACAACCACTATCAAAAATGTTTGCTGGGCCGGGGATATAGCTCAGTGGTTCCGGCGCCTGTCTTGCAAGTGCAAGGACACGGGTTCAATCCCCGGTAGCCACATACCATACTGGGCGTGGAGACTCACCCCAGCAGCAATCAGCACCACATACCACAGTGCCGGGCGTGTTGGCTCACGCCTGTAATCCCAGCACTTGGGAGGCAGAGGCAGGAGGATTGCTGTGATGTGAGTTTGAGGCTGAGCTCCGGGCCAGCCTGAACCACAAAGCGAGACCCTGTCTGAAAAAAAAAAAAAAAAAACCTAAAAAAAAACAAAAGTCTGCTGGCCCCTCAGAGGTCACAGATGATTGTAATTTTATATTATCTAGGTTGTTGTGAGATAAAAGGCTTTATTAGTGTGAACTCGATATAAAAAGAAGCATGTTTGACCTCTTCGTATTTCAGAGGACATAGCAAAAATGATTTGCTCCAAACAAACCTGACTCATCAGAGTTTTTTTAAAAAAAAGAAAGAAAAGGTGGGCCAACCATAGAATACTGTCATATTTAATTACAAATGAACCAATGGTTCAATTAATTAGAAATTATCTGAAAGATAATATGACAGTTCAAGAACATCCAGAATAGTTAGATCTCTGTCCCTCCCCCAGTGAGTGTCCCCTCTCTCTCCAAGTTCTGTCTCTCTCTCTCTCTGTGTCTCCTCTCTCTGTCTTTGTCTGTCTCTGCCTCTCTCTCTCTACACACACACACACACACACACACACACACACACACACGCTCTGACCAGTACTCCTAGAGATTTGCAAATATTTTGAGTTGAACAATTTCAAATCCATGTGTGTGTGCATGTTTCAGCCAAGTCCCTAGAAACAGGAAATGATTTATTTGCAGAAATCAGAGAACTGGCTTTTTCTTCCCAGAACCTTCGACCTGGACAACGTGACAAAGTAACTGGGAAGAGAGTCTGGGAGGGCTTCCTGTTTGTCTTTATTAGGCTCTTTCTCTCTCTCCCAGCACATATCTAAGACATTGTGATGGTTCTCACTGATTTGTCAAAACAGTTTCCTGTTTGCTTTTCATCTGAGATCGTTCTCATTCTCTCTAGATGTTATCCCAGGAGGTGTAGAATCATTCATCTCCCTCAGAAATCATTATTTTCCAGAAAGCCACAGAGCATGAAAGAAGTGGCCCCAGACTGCGGCAACACTGGTGACCTCCATGCCCTGAACCCTCAAGAGGACATTCAGGTCTCAAGGATCTGCTGGTTTGCACCTAACAGCTTGTCCCAAAATGACCTCTGCGATTTAATTTGCCCTCCTCCCTCACTGCTCCTTTTGCCCATGTGGCGCACTGGGAGGAGCGGCCTGCCCAACACGAATCCCCATAGGTGGTGCCCAGCCTGCTCCCCAGAGCACTGCAGACACAGGCTAGAGTCCACAGTACTGCAGAGATGTGGCCAAGGCCACCAGAAGGCTTTCCCTTCTGGATCACACCTTCTAACTTTCATCCTTTCAGGGAGCAGGTGACTAGCTGCAGTGCACAGGGGAGAAGCAAAGGATGCACCATGAGGACACTAGGGAGCCTGCCTGCCTGCCAGCTGCACTCCAGGACCCTGCCTCCCACCCCGCCCTGCCCGCCTCGCCCCGC
The DNA here is from genome assembly GCA_004026965.1 of Petromus typicus. NCBI lineage: Eukaryota > Metazoa > Chordata > Mammalia > Rodentia > Petromuridae > Petromus > Petromus typicus. The sequence goes on along the minus strand of PVIR01020991.1, from coordinate 21,537 downwards.
ACTGCCTGCCTTCTCTTCCACAGACTCATGACCACCCACCCCTTTCTCCTTTAATACATCTGTCCTTTTGAGTCCCATCTGTTCCGATGTGGCAGGAAGCTCCCCTGGCTCCCAACAGAAGTACTGACAGGCCCATTGACAAGGGCCCACAGGGCAACAGATACCACCTGCATGTTTCCAAGAGGGATCTCAGACAAGTGGCTGGACCTACAGGTACTGGAAGACAGGAAAGGGCAGCAAGACCACTAGAGATTGGCAAGAGCTCCAACCACACTGAGTGGGAGGGCATAGGAGGAGGTGGCAGCAACGTGTTCATACCTGGAGTCACAGAAAGCCCCAAGCCACAGTAAGCCTGCCTCAAAATGCCGCTGTGCACTTTGTCTCCCACTGAGGTAGGAGCTTTAAATGATTCAGGAGAAAGCATATCATTTTAACCTGTAAGATGTCAAATACACCAAGTATGTTTTCTAAAGTCAAAGAGTGAATTTTAAGGAACAGTAAGGATTAAGTGTAAGATATTTACTGAGAGGAAGAGACTTTTTTCTCTTGAGTTTATTGGTACATTTTAGGTATATATTATGATCATATTCATCACTGAGAATTTGTACCTGTACATAATGTATCTTAATTCTTGTATTTTCCTATTCTCCTGCCCTCCCTTCAACCCTTTACCCTCTTCCACTGTATAGATAAGCTTCGTTTCCATTTTTTCCTTTTAGTAGGGAGAGATTTTATAGCTCCTGAGAAGCAAGAAGGGACCTGAGCAGATTGCCACGATCCCCAATTTACATGAGAGGTTTTATAAAACCACAAAGTGTATACCACATGGGATAAAATTATGATCAACTGGTAATCAAGATAATAATATAGCCACTAAGTAATACTGATCTAATAGGGAAGCAGGTCTAGTAGCATGAATACATGGGAAAAACAAAGAACATTTTTAAGAACAAATGGGTCCGGAAGTCTTGGTCACCCACCAGGATGACGGCTGTCTGTGTCAGAGACTTTACTGAGCCAGGTGTTGGCAGCTGTCTTATCCCTCCAGAAGTATGCAGGCATAGTCACTTCATCTTTATCTTGAGGACTGGCCTCTAACAGATGCTACAGGTATAATGTGTTTACATCTTCTACACTGACAGCGAGGGCCCAGCCCTATCTGACTGCGTATAACATTTCTACCGGCTTAGCTGTCTGTAATACCAGCAAGTCCTGTCACTGGCTATAAAACAGAACACAAACACCAGCCTGCAGGGTATACCTGCAGTCACTCAGACAAGGGGACACACAGGCCGGACAACTCAGACCCTAGGGACAGCTCATAGGAAGAGACACTCTTTACAGGTAGCTGCAGCCACAGGTCATGAGCAATGCCCACTGTATGAACCAGAAACTCAAGGATAAGAACTAGACCTGGATCAAAATGTGCAGCTCCAGTTTGGGCCCCAATTGGGCAGATCTCAGACCCCTTTCTTCCCAAGCTACCACTTGTCATGCCAGGGGCTCTCCAGCTACATCTCCACCATCATGGGACAGGGCATGAGACTGCCTCTGAGTGCTGAGTACAGGCTGCAGCTGTGACCTCAGGTTCCAACTTTCTCTTAGGCCAAGGGAAAGAATAAAGTACCTCAGTGCATCCAGAAACACCCCATTTATCTAGCGAGGTCAGTTCCTTCTCCCCAGGACCAACCAGCAGAGCATGGCCCAGCTGGAATAGGTAAGTGCTGCCCAGTAGAGGCTTTAAGAAACATAAGGCAGGCCCTACATTCCCCAGTCAGGGTCCATCTTTTCAGTGTAACAAATACTTATCACACACTGAAAGGTACATATTCAATGACTTTGAGTAAGGAAGAGGCAACCAGTCTCTGTGTGGATGTGTAATGTTTGTCTCATCAACAAAATGGAAGAGGAATTATAAACTTGTAGTGGTTGATTTTAAAACATCATTTCTGATTGCATAAGCACTAGTCTTCCCGTATCTTCAAAACCTGAAATTAGCTACATATTCAACACAGAGTGAACTCTGACTACTGGACCCACACACTGCCATAAACCACCAGACTACTGTTTTCTGATAAATCTGGCTTTGGAAGTACATACATTTTACCTTATACCCTACAACAATTCCATGTTCATTTGAATACAAACAGTGAAATTTGCCAGGGAAAATTGCAGTTAATGATTTTCCAAGCTAAAGCGTCTTAAGAACATTCCTAAATTTGGGAAGCCTTGCATGTTGTTTTACACCCTTGTTAAAAAGTAAACAGAGAAAGACAATTTCTGTAGACTGTTGTAGGGTTTTGTTTTGCTGTGGTTTTCCTCTTGCTAAGACTGCAGCTGGGAGTCTTCTAAGGCGAGTTTTAACCAGGGAAAGAAGAACACTGAAGAACCAGGGTTCAGCTTTGGAGGTGAGGAGTAAAAGGAACAAAAGGGCAGCCAAAGACCCCAGGGCTGCCTTGCCCTCCACGTTCTCACAGAAAGGCTGGACAGAGGATTGGTGGAAAAAGTGGTTCTTCCCCCCCCCCCAACCGCACCACCCACACCTTAGAGGACCAGGGTCTGCAGAAGATACTACATAGCTTGAAGTGCAAACAAGCACATCAAGTGTCAAGTAGAAAATGTCTTGTTCTAATTTTCTTTTAGTAATGCAACAAAATGATGTCATCTAAAACCACATACTTCATGTTTATCATAACCAATAAAAATGTAAGTCTGCAAGATGTTAACATTAGAAGAAGCAAACATCTATATAGAAACTATTTGTGCTGTCTTTGAAAGCTTTTTATCAATCTATAATGATATCAAAATTTAACATTGGCTTGAATGGGATCTGCTGTGTGTTTAAAGTCCACACAGAGCTTTGGAAATGGAAACCCACAGCATAGGTCTGTTCTGTGAGCCACTAGCAGTCCTCTTTCTAATTACACTGTTCTCTTCATAATTTGTCATCCTTTATTTCATCTTTCCATTCATTTCTGACTCTTTCATAACTTTCTGATCCTGTGATTTGACTCCATTTTGTGTTCACGCCAGGAAAATCTCACAATTTGAACTTGAAAGAGACAGAACTGAGTCAGCTTAATTTCCATGTCCTGCATGGTGGTCAGACCATCTTAAAAGTGTTTTCCTTCAAATAATTACACTGTACAGCATTCTAAAATACAGTTGTTTGTGGAAAATCAATTTTAGAACATCAAAAAGATCCAAAAGGTGTGGACTGCATAACAGACTACTTAATTCTGGATTACAGGAAACTCTAAAGAGATTGTTATCAGATATCCTTTGGCATACAGAGAAAATAAAGAACTGGGAAAGAAGATGAGAAAGATAGAAGAACTGTGTAATGTGGAAGGTACTTCGGGGGTTTAGCAAGAGTATCTTTTAATCCTAAATAATATCCTGTCAACTTGCTAACGTTAGGTGTCTGTAAGTCTCAGCTACCATCAGAAGGCCAACCATTACTATGAGTCTCCTGTTTTAAAATCTCCTATTGCCATACATTAGCTAAAACAATGTTCTAGGTCCAGGGAGTTAGCTCAGTGGTTCTGGCGCCTGTCTTGCAAGCGTAAGGACCCGGGTTCAATTCCCCGGTAACCACATACCATACTGGGTGTGGAGACTCACGTCCAGCAGCAACCAGTACCACACACCACAGTGCCGGGCGTGGTGGCTCACGCCTGTAATCCCAGCACTCGGGAGGCAGAGGCAGGAGGATTGCTGTGATGTGAATTGGAGGCTGAGCTGAGGGCCAGCCTGAACCACAAAGCGAGACCCTGTCTCAAAAAACCTAAAAATAAATAAATAAATAAATAAATAAATAAAACAATGTTCTAGCATTCAGCTTGGAAATAAAAAGCATTTCTATGAGTGTCTTTTTCTTTTCTTTTTAATTCACTTATTATGATTTTAATGGCTATAATAATCATATATAATTAGTTATTTCAATACATATATAATCTAATAATTGAAATAAAGCATTTAGCAGATCTATCATCTCATTCATTTGTACAGTAATAAAATCCTCCTTCCTAGCTATCTTGAAATATTCAGGAATAGCCTCTACAGCACCCCCCCACACACTGTGCAGCAAAACTACCAGAATTTGCTCCTTGGGCCTTCCTTTGTGCCAGTTGACCAAACTCTCCCTCCCACCCCTTTTTTTCTGTCATTCCCAAGGGTCTAAAAATAATAGCTTACCTTACCTCTCTTTTGTACCCAAATAAAATCTTATCTTCATTCTTTTCATTTTTTCTTTCTCTTCCTCTATTCCCTCCCCAGGAAAAGATGTAAGGAAAAAGGGAAGAAAGGGAGGGGAGGAAATGAGGGAAAGCACGTTGGGCTTGGCAGACGGATGTCCTGACTGTTCAGTCCAAGCCATTCCCACGATCCTCCTGGGCCAGCATTCACTGGGTGCTTCCTGTATGGGCTGCCCCTCACCTGCTCCTCCCCAGCCACCTGGGCCACGTCTCTGTCCACGTTCTACAGCTTTTACATGGCTCTTCTAAGACTCATGATGCCGTGGCAATGGTTGTGCCTGTCAGCCTTCACGTCCACCTCTCTGTGGTCACAGATGGCAGGGTTCTTTGGCACCTTCTCCAGAACCCTCCTGTCCCCTCAGTCTATCTCTGCTGCCATCAACCAACCCTGTTTCATTGTTCCACAGAAGCTGCCGTCTATTAACATACCTGGCAGGAAGGACAGTGTTACACTCTACAGGACATGCTGGAGATGCCAAGTTTCACTCAAAAGGTATGGAAAATATTATTAGGAAAAGGCCTGGTGAACAAGAGATTTCTGGATCTATAGGCACCTGCAGCCTCTGCAGCCTCTACCAGCTTCAACACCATTCCCTTGGGGCTGGATGCCCCACCTTCGTGAGCAGAATTTATTATGAAACTGCATTCAAAACATGCTGCCCATTCATCTTCAGTAAAAAACAACACCCGTTAGGAAAGCCCCTTTGAAGAAGTGAGAGAAGGGGCCCTTGTCCTAGCTCCTCCCTTGTTTCTCCATGCCTGCTCTCAAAACCAGGGAGTCTCAGTTAACTCTACAGTTCAACAAAATCAGAGATAGTTTTATTTCCTATTTGCATTCTAAGTTCTACTATGAACGGTACAGTAGGCTAAAAGGCTTCCAGTGTTGTACACTAAGAGAGGATTTCTGCTACAGTACTGCAGTCACGTGGGGCTCCTTCCCTCTAGGAATGGGATTCGATTACAACGAGGAGCAAGGCCAAGCCATCCTGGTGATCCTGGCACCAAGTGAGGGTGCAGCACTGATCGACCTCTCTATGATTCACTCCAGGAAAGACTCCTGAGAGTTAAATATGCAGCTTCCTCACACACAAAGTCAGGCTGATCAAAACATGCCCTTAGTTTCCACCACTGTTCACTGTGCTACTCAGCCAATCTGCTTCTTACAGTCTGGTTGAAAGTTCCCCCAAGATCTCATGCATTCTTGGGTGGGGCTTTGGGAAAGAGGTTACGGGTAATATCTCACTTGGTGTCAGGGGTGTGTTTTGGTCACAGAGTTAGCTATTGTGGGCACAACTTCAAAGGGGTGGCTCTCTCTCTCTCTAGCTTCTCCCTTCTCTCTTCTTCCTGGCTGCCATAACATGAACAGCTTTTCTCCTCAGCCCTCTGCCTTACCTTTCCTCCTGGATTCCAGCTGGCCATGGGCTGTAACCATGAGCTCAAATAAACTTCTCCAGGTGCATGTCACAATGATGACTAAGACAGTACTAAACTGAGGCATAAATCTTTCACTTTAATCAAGCTCTTCTCCCACCTAAATGCTGTGACTCTCTAAAATTCCTGTTGAAACTGAGTCCTCAGTGCAGTGGGGTTGGTAAGTAGGGCATCCAGAAGGTGAATGGGAAGACACATCCCCAAAAGAGGCAGAGCTGTCCCTTTGACTATGCGAGAACACATGACAGGACCCATCTAAGAGGAATGGGCCTTCATCAGTATCAAGCCTGCACGTACTTTGTGCATGGTCTCCTTAGTGTCCACAACTTCAAACAACAAATCATTCAATCTAAACTACTTTACTAACGAGCCCTAAAAGACGAGGACACTGTTGAAATCCCAGAGTTTGTTTCTCCATTAAGCCAACTTCAAACTTTACGCAGAAACTGAAATAAGCCCAAAGCCAATATTCTCCACCAAGGTTTTCCCAGCTAATCCAAGCCACCACCACAACCTCTCTTTTCTTTTGGGCCATACAGTTTTGTAGTTGACACGGAGTGACAAACTGGCTCTACTGCAGAAGTTTAATACACCACCACCCTACCACTCAGGATTATCTACCCTTTGATCAGTCTCCCTGCCCTGTGACAGCCACGCCAATGGAAAGCCAAAGCTTTCCTCTATTTAAAGTTAGGACCCTCCTTTTCTGCTCAAGCATTTCCACTAGCATCTTAGTAATTTGATTCCACACCAATGTGTTTTCAATCAGGTTTATTGAATATCATAAAAGAAAAGTTTAATTATAGTTATGGTATTGAAGTCTATATGATTTCTGTTACAGCAGCACAGCTCTGCAGCAAGACAGAGAACACTGGATCAGCCAATGAACATGCCTGTATTTCCATAAAACTTTATTGACAAAAAGTGAATGGCAAGCTGCCCAGGCCTACCAGATACAGTTTTGCAATCTTAAACTATAAAAACTTCAAAAGAGACAGTTAATAGATTATTGTCCCACCAGTCTCCATTTTAATTTAGGCTCAACTCAAGTAGTTTTGGCTGCTTGTTAAGCAAGTACATTCAATGAAAATACCTGTCGAATCAAGTAGTATATTTGTATACTGTAGGGCTCCTCCTATGATTTTGGGGTTCTCATATCCTCCTTCATATCTGAGGGTTTTACTGTAAAAATAATACCAGCTAAGCTCAAATGGGCATTTACATTACTCAGTTGTTTCATCTGAACCACAGAAATTAACTGTTAAGTAAATGTTTATCCATCAAAGGTTGAGATTTCAGTCTTTGACTTCTGGCAACTAAAATGCATTACTTTAGAACACATGTCATGAAGGTCTTCCTCCTTTATGGTTACTTCTCAAGTGCTTCTGTTAAGTATAAATACAAAATAATTATTCCTTTCATTGTCAATTTCAAGATGGAAGTTCTGTGGAACAAGATGAAAGGATATGCCAGTTATTTCCACAGTTAAAAGAACAGTGAAAATACCCTATGCAGTAAAAATGATAACATATCCAAATCACAGTCTCTCTACCTAAAATAACACAAGATGTTTCCTATTACCTCCACTCCAATGAGACAACTCTCACAAAATGACAATATTAAATAAGACTGACCAAACACTAGAAGATTGGAGCAAAACTAGCTGGAATAGCCAGCCAGTGGCTACCTTCTAATGGACATCTGAGTTCTTTTAGAAAACACAATCCAAAAACAATTCAAATCTAACTGACAACAACAAACGATTTATTACCTAAGATTAACTTCTACATTAGGTCTATAAATAGTCATACTCAAGGTATAAAAGTAAGATTTTAGTTGGAGTCAATCTTTAAAAGAATACAGTATGTCATGATAAAGCAAAACAATTCCTATGCAAAAAACTGATTCTATAAGATATATATTAATAATACTTTTCCCAAAGCACAAGATCTATCCCTCTCCAAGTTAATATAAACTTGGGTTTCACAAGATTCTTGCTGAGTTGAGAGCAAACTTCTTTATTTAGTTCACTGCTAGTGCAAATAACACCAATCAGGAAGCAATGCACCAGACCATCTGCCACCTCAGAGCAGCTTGCTTTTTAAAGATGTTTTCAAACTGGTGCTCTGGAGACAACACTAGGAGAAGCCATTATGAATAGGTGACAGGTCCCAGTAGCACGACAGGATGCCCAAGGCTAGCTCAACAATTGTCACTGGACACACGGCAGGGAAGAGCATTACCAAAATGGGAATACTGGTAGACAGCTCTATATTCATGTCGAGGTCTCACTAACATGAGGTAATACTCGTCTTGCCCTCACTTACACTCAAACTGTATCTCTCTATAAGCAGTGCATCAGTATATTTTGAATGTATGTCATGTAACTTTGTCCAGAATTTTCTCAAACTGAACTTCTTTGTGACAGCCAGTGTTCTGGCAGTCATAGGGAGTATGAAAGCACTACCAGCTAAGGTCCTGCTCCACCTTGGAGCTCTGGACTCACTGCTCAGCCTCTTCCTACACCACCTCTCCTACCTAACACACCTCCTAATCGGATCTTTGTCCCCTGGTTAACCCCACTTCTCCTTTCAGACACATACTTTTCGTGGTACTCCAGGCTTCTTCTCCCTCTCTGAAACATTACTGTGGTTCCCTCATCTTTGAGCTCCCAATGACCAGGCAAGCTCCTCACACATGCAAGGGTCTTGGCTTCCATCTGTTCATCTCTGAGCTCCCTGTCATGTTTGTACCTGACTCAGAGAAAGAGCCAAACTCATCCAAAACCAGACTTTCTTTAACACTATTCCAATTCCTTTACTTTGCCTGTGTTTCCAGCTTGATATTGGAGCTTTTCACTGAATTCTTCCCTCTTGAGTTTTCAGTCTTGGCCAAGCCATCTTCTGCTAAATCTGCTATCCCTGCGTGAATCAAGTTATTTTCCTCCACCACTATGAGTCTGTACTCCCTTCCCTCCCCACACCTCCACTCCACCTTACTCTCAAAAATGTGCTACCATACTTTTAGAATCACCAGTCCTTTTTCTACTAAATTTACTGAATCCTCCCTGGGCCTTCATCTTCCTCATCCCTCAAGAGCACGGACAGTGGTGAGGATTCATTTGCCCCTGCAACCTGCATCTCTTGAGGCCGCTCCAAGCCCCTCTGCCGTGGTGGCGCTGCCTCTGTTCAGTGCTCTAACTCGGGATTATTTTCTTCTTTGTCTCCATATTTATGTGACTGACCTCTTTTATTCCTTTCAGCTCAAACTGGAGGCATGGTTTCCTGCTTTTCCAGGTTCCAGCCCTGGCCACAGTGTCACACAGACTCGCTGGAGCGCAGTGCTGTGTTTCCATCTGTTTGCAGTACATCTCCACTGGAACATCCTGCCAACACCTCAAAACCAAGTAGCCTTGCAACGGAAGCCACATTCCCAGCACCCACTCCTCCCCAAAGCCACCAGACAAGCCACCTGTCTTCCCACTCAGGAACTCTGGAGCACTCTGGCTTCCTCTCGCCTCCACACAGAGCACTCTCTTAGAAACCACTGATGTCTCCCGCTACCAGACCTACCTGCCCTAGACCAAAACTCTCTTGCTTCTTCTCTAGGAGATCAGGTTACTCCGCTGTCCCCACCCCCAAGTCTCAGCTAGAACCACCCCATGTGGGCATCTCTCAAGGCCACCTGTGCTGTGGACAAGTGAGCTTGCTAAATGTCACCCGAACACTAAATGAACAAACACCACAATTCAGAGCACTTACCAAACACAGAGGCTGCTCTTTCTTGCCCAACACATAATCAGAAGCAAACCTCTGTGGTGTAGGCTTATCGTCTGTGAGATCAGAGATGCCTCCAACAGTAAAATGCTGCGTGGCTGCAGCTCCTCCTCTAACACAGGCAGGGAGGAGGATGTGGCTCCCTCGCTTTATCCCTGAGAAAAAACTTCATACATGTCCTGAACCATCCTCAGCTCAGCCAGAATGAGGTCATGGAGCTATCCAGTTGCAAAAGGAGGTGGGAAACAGAAGGTAGATCATCAGAGCAACGAGGATCCATCACCAGGGAAAGGCACAAAACTAAAGGTCACTTATTAAGGAAACATGCCATGCCCCTCCTTCTGCGTTCCTCTGCCCCTTCACCAGGGCCATCTTCTTTCCTTTACTCCCCTCACCTTACCAAATAACATTCCTCTTTACAGCTCTCCTCATAGCCACCTGACTCAGTGGCACGTCCTGATCCACACTGATTTCCTGAGTGAAGACCTCTCCTGCCCACTCTGTCACCCAGGCCTGCATCTGCCCTACGTGAGAGGCACTCAGGTTAACAGCTCATTGCTCCCTGCAGACTTGTTCACCTCCCCGCACACTGACCTCCCATTTCTTCTCCATGCTTCATGTGTTTTCAAAGCACTGAAAACACACCTGCTTAGTGTTACTGACTGGTGAAAAGTCAAAAAGGTCTTGGAAAGAACAGTATACAAATTGCTAAATGTGGATAAACACTCTGGCTGGGACCTTTAAAAAGAGCACGTCATCAACACATTTGGGGCAAAATGCACTCCACAAGACAAAATGATGATGGTATTTCCACTTCTGTAGCAAAAGTAGCAAGATCTATTCCCATTTCCATTGAGGAAATAAAAGGCTATAAGAGCTAAGTAAAATTCAAAACTGGCAGGTAGAGAAGCAGTTTTCAAACATTCCAAATCTAAAGGCTCACTTCTTAATCCATACCCTGCAAGGCAGGCAGAAAAAAGGCTGGCGACTGACTTTAGAGACACTGATCTAGGTATGGATTAAGAGATTTTAGCCTTACCCTGCCGTCTGCCAAGAGCAGTTTTTGAAGTGGGCCAAGATTTCACAGCAGACCAATTTATGATGCAAGAGGCTCAGCTGCCCAAGCCTATAAGGACAGGGCTAAAACTGTCCTGTGACTGCTACTTGCCCTTTTCTGGTCCCTTTTCCCCAGCAGACACACCGATCCCGTCATCACATAGCTCTGAGGTCTGAGTGGTCAGGATATGGATACTGTTCCTACATCAGCTCCCTCGAGGCACCTAGCAGACAGCTCCTCTCCTAGACCTCAGATGCTTCCTCCCATGGGTAGGAATGTGTTTTCTCATGCAGGAACCTACAGGTGTGCTGCACAGGGCTCACGGGACAGCAAGCCTGAAATGTCAGCTTCTTTCCTCATGGCTGCCCAGGGCAGAACTTTCAGAAGTCTGCAGAATGCAGTTCACAGGGAAGTTCCAGGACTCCTTGAGGTCATTGTCAAGAGTTTAAATTCCCCTAGGAAGTGGTAGGTGGAATGCCCTGTCTGCTCTGGGCCCTTCTCACAGTACCCTGACCCCATGACAGGTCTTGGGGGAAGCTAAAGAGAGGACTCCTTTCCCTGCTTTCATTTCTCATTACATTACATGGCAGTCTTAGAAGAGCAACCGATGGTCACTTTTTTAAAAGCAGACTGTCCACACACAAAGCCCCAGAGCCAAGCTAACGCCCATCGAAGGGAAAATCTGTCCTGCTTTGCCTATATTTTCTCCTAGCCTCCTCAAGTCACCCTGTGGGCTGGGAACATTTACTTCATGTTCTGTGCCCTTTATGATAAAATAAGATTCAAAAGAAGCACATTTGAAAGAAACATTCCTGCCACCACTTAACTCTTAAGATTTAGGTAGTAAGGAGTATTTAATAGATAATTTACTGCTTCACTTAGGATAAAATGTTCATGTCTGGTCAATTCTCTCCCCCTCACTCCAGTTTCATGTCACCTCCAAGTTCTTCAGGTAGGTCAGGAGATGTGTTCATCCCTTCTACCCAGTGCCTCATGTTCTGATGTTTTCAGGTACCATATACTTTCTAGAAAAGGGATAATGAGCATTCTTTTAGAGGAACATTTCATCTCTCTCAATATCACTGGTTTCTAAAAGTTATCTTAGGTTATACACAGTCATTGAATGAAAAATGATATAGTTGCACATTAAAATTTGTCCACACTTGTGACTAGCTTAAAATAAAAAAGCTCTCCCAAATTTCTGAAAATATGCTATAATGACCCTCTACATTGACTGAAGGAACCAAGTAACATCAAGGTCCAAGAAGTGCTCAACCTCAACAGCGTAAAAAAGAGAAGTCATCATTCTTTCATGGGACTAAGAAGCAGAGAACATGGTTCACATGGGTATATGAGAAAAGAAAAAGATTTCCTTCCTAAAAAGCAAGAAATTCCAGAGATGTCAGTATGCATCCCTTCTACCAAATGGACTGATAGAAAACATACTGGGCAACCATGGCAACACAATTTCATCATATGAAGAAGGTATATCCTCAGGTGCAATACCGCTTAACACAGAGTGTGGGCAGAGAGGCCACTGGGCTCTAAAACAGCATTCTCTGTGTTGACTCCAGAACAAACTCAGTGCAAGCCTAGAAAACTCCCACCAGCTACTCCTCCTGCACATGCAGAGCCAGGCTCCCTGTCTCGCCCCAGCCCCTCTCCACACTGCACGCTGACCTCGCAAAGGTGGACAAAGAACCTACAGGCATGAAGCACACAGGGCTGTTTTCCAAACATATATTCAGTTACCACACTAACATGAAAGTTTTTAAATGGTTCCAAGAAATAATATTGCTCTAGGGTAAAGCAATACCCTTTCAATTTCAAATGTAACTTAATAGGTAGTTTGAAAAATTGCTATCTTATTACTGTTTTCTGGTATTTGTGAAAAATACAAGTTTTTAAAAATCAAATTTACAAATTTGCTAAAAGTCTGTTTCTTTTTTTTTTCTCTTTAATAAGAGGGTCAAGGCAGTATTTTCTCTTTTTGTTCAATTTTTGTATAACAAAAGCATTTCTTTGCCTCACCTTTTTATAAACTGAAGATCTCTGTATAAACAGTCATAATTAAACCCACAAAAGGATGGTTATAGTATGCATTTTGAAAAAAAACTGGTACACAATAGTGTAATTGTTTTGTTTAAATAGTACATGTGAATGTAGAGCTAAAAATTCTGAAGTTACAACATAACCTTACATTATATTACAGGCCATCATGGAACCCAGACAGAAATCACACATTATTTACCGCAAATCCTTCCAAGAATTTTCACAATAAAATAACACGGAAAAAATATACTTAGTAATAAATATAATTCATTCCCAATGATGAAGTCAAATACAGGGGGCTGGGCTCAAAGGGCTGCAACTGTGAACATGTGTGGAACACTCCTAGTTTCCAGCCAGTGCTAAGTAATACATGGGCTTTGCATGAAGTTAAAAGCTGAAAGCAACAAGATCAAGATGACAACAGTTTGGAAGACCACTAGACCTGACTTGATGATACACAGACAAAACCTGTCTAGAGTACTTTAAAACACACCATATCTATCTATCTATCTATCTATCTATCTATATCTATCTATCTATATCTCTATATATATATATAGAGAGAGAGAGATATAGATATCTGTTATCTATCATTTATTATCTCCCTATGTGAAGTCTCTGCTTTATCTCTATGGAACAAAACCCTTTTGTCTAACAGTCACAGGATCTATAACCAGTTTCTGAGTCAAAAAATTCAGTGAAAGGCCAGGGTTTAGCTCAGTGGTTCCGGTTCCTGTCTTGAAAGCGCTAGGGCCTGGGTTCGATCCTGGTAACCACATACAATACTGGGCATGGATACTCACGCCCAGCAGCAATCAGTACCACATACCACAGTGCCAGGTGTGGTGGCTCACACCTGTAATCCCAGCACTCAGGGGGCAGAGGCAGGATGATTGCTGTGATATGAGCTTGAGGCTGAGCTCAGGGCCTGCCTGAACTACAAAGTAAGACCCTGTCTCAAAAAAAAAAATAAAAATAAAAAAAAATTAAAAAAAAAAAAAAAAATATATATATATATAACACGCTTGCAAAAAATACTTTAGTACTTTTTCTCAATTCTTTGATAGTTATTCTACCCTCATCTAATTTAATGACTCTTTCAGCAATTCTCCTTCAGTGAATCTTTCAAAGTATTCAATTTATTTTTCAGAAAAACAATAACTCTTTATATTTACACTCAAAAATCACAGGATTATGCAATACTTAATTAGGTTATGTAACTGTAATTACAAGTACAAATGAAATAAATAGGTTTTGGAAACATCTCAATTGACTCTTTGTAAGCACACAATTCAATAACGGACAACAAGTTACAGAGGAGGCCACCAGCTTTGAGTTTCAGGGAGGGAACACAGCATCAGCTAAGTGCATGTGGCTAAGAAAACTACACTAAGATTTCTGAAACAGCACTGTCTGAAGCACTATCCAAGGAAAACTAATTTTAAGGGTGCAATAGAAAAAAAATTCCAGCTAAATCTGGAAAATGCGGAGTCAGGTGAAGTTAAACAAATTCCTTTACTGAAGGACATCAGCCTCTAAATGACGAATGTGCCTTATTTCTAAGAGTGTCTTATCATATGTAGTTCTTTGTCAATCTATTTTATCAAGAACTTAGTTTCCATGAAGATCTTCATAGGACTGAAATTTCCAGGCACAGCCTGTACTGTGGCCATTTTTTTTCTTCCCCCTAGTGCAATTACCTGAATAAATTACTTCTCAGCTTAAAACCTCAGCAGCAATGCTAACATTGCTCAAGTTTACACTCTGGAGCAGCAGGTTGCCCTAATCAATATTGCAAACTTAGCAATTAATTTATCAGACGAGCAAAACTACAGAGTACATTCCACATACTCACTTTCCATATTTTTATTAACACCTAAAACCAAAAATCTTACAAAGAATGTTAGCAATATATGTGAACTGGTAAAACTAGTGGCTTGTTGATGTAAAGAATCTAGAAATGAGCACCCATGAGTAACACTAAAAATAGAGAAGAATATGTACAGAAGTGGAAATGTTTTAGTGTATTCCAGATTCCAGTGTGAATGGAATATATAGACTCAGAAAGGCACTACCTACAAGACAGCCCTGAGTCTGGTTTCCACCAAAGACTAAAATTTCATCCATATCTCTCACCATGCACTAAACTAAAACTGAAATGGATCAAAGATCTAAGCAGAACTCTTGGAGAGACTGGTTTAGGGAAAGACTTTATGAACAAAACCTCCACAGCACAAGAACTAGCAGAAGGAATCAACAACTGGGATCTCATTTTATTAAAAAAAACAAAAAAAAGTTTCTGAACAGCAAAAGAAACCACCAACAGAGCAAAAAGACAACAAACATTATAGGGAAAAAGTTTTACCAGCTGTTTCTCAGACAAAGGGCTACTATGTATAATATAGAAAGGACTCTTAAAAAAATCAGCCACCCCCAAATTTAAAGACCCAGTTCAAAAATGGGCATCTGAAATGAACAGACAGTTTTCAGAGAAAGAAGTAAAAGCAGCTAAGAAGCATATGAAAAAATGCTCAATATCAATGGTCATTTGGGAGATGCAGATAAAAACAACACTGAGATTCCATCTTCCATCTCACTCCACAAAGAATGGAAGCTATCTCAAAATTAGCCAACAACAAATGCTAATGAGGCTGTGGGAAGAAAGGAATCCTTCTCTTCTGTTGGTGGGAATGTAGACTGGTGCAACCATTGTGGAGACCAGTGTGGAGGTTTATCAAAAAAACTAGGATTAGAGGTTCATTTGACCCTGCTATTCCCCTGTTAGGTATATACAGGAAAGAAAAGCAACATATGTGCAACTATGTTTATAGCAGTTCTGTTTGTGATAGCCAAATCTTGGCAACAACCCAAATGCCCATCAATAGAGACTGGATAAAGAAGATGTGATGGCTTTTTAATGGAGTAGTACTCTGCCATAAAGAATGATAAGTTTGAGTCATTTATACTCAAATGGACATACCCTGAGGACAAACTCATAAGTGAAAGAAATAGGCCATAGATGTGCAAATACTATATTTTTTCTGGTATGAGAAACTGAAGATGTAAGTGACTTCTAGAACGTGTGACAGATATTGTGAAACAGAAAATATTCAAAGGGAAAAGGGGGGTAGGAATAAGTAACAAGGGGAAAGAAAATGTGATGGTTAAAAAAAAAGGAAACAAAGCTTATATATATAGAGGGTGGGAGGTTGTAGGTTGGGTAGGTGAATAGGAAAAAATGAGAATTAAGTTGTGTCATGTACTAGTACAAATTCTCACTGTTGAGTATGATCACGATATGTATATAAAATGTACCAATAAAATCAAATTTAAAATAAATATTAAAACAGAAACAGTAAACCTGCTAGAAGATAGATTAGGTAGAATTCTTGAAGGCATGGACATAGGAGAAGACATTATGAATACAACCTCAGTCACAAAGAAACTATCAGAAAGAATCAGTAACTGGGATCTTATTAATATCAAGAGAAACCACCAACTGAGTGAAGAGATAACTCACAATGTAGGAAAAAAATTTTACCAGCTATTCCCCAAAGAAAGGTCTACTATCTAGAATATATAAAGAACTTTTAAAAATTAGACCACCTAAATTTAAAGATCAAATCCAAAAAAGGGAATGTAGAACCAGCAGACATTTCTCTGATGAAGAAGTAGAAACAACAAATAAATGTACCAAAAAGTGTTCATCATTATTGAACATTCAAAGGATGCAAATGAAAACAATGCTGAGATTTCATCTAACTCCAAAAATAATGGCTGCTATCAAGAAATCAACCAAAGCAAGTATCTGAAATATGTTCTGTGAGCTGTAACCCAGAGTAATTAATTTTATTTTACTCTTCAAGAGACATTAGCAAAATCAGTTAGTAGTAGAAAAGATACCAGCAAAAATCAATTAATAGTTTATAGAGCAAGTGTCACTAAAGACTTGTTTATAACCAAAGAACTTATTAAAAAGAAAGTCTCTATAAGAAATCAACCAATAAAAATGTTAGCAGAGCCGTGGAGAAAAAGGAACTACTGGTGCAAACACATTCAATTCAACTCTTCCCCTGCTGGGTGTTTTCCCAAAAGAACTGAAAGCATCACACCACAAAGATATATGAACACCCATTTTTAAAGTACCACAGTTTGTAATTTGGTACTTTAACTTTGTTAAATCTTGGAAACAACCCAAATGCCCATCGAGTGAATAATAAATATGTGGGTTGTTTTTTTATAAAATGGAGTGCTATGTAGTTATAAAGAATGATAAATTTTCTAATTTATCATTTATAGCTAAATGGATGCACATTGGAGCCCCACTCTTAAGTGAAATAAATAAGACACAACATGTGTACAACTGAATAGTTTCTCTAATGTGAGAAATTGAAAGTGTAAGTGAAGACAAAAATGTAGAATACATAATCTGACATAAAAAGAAAAGATTCACAGGGGAAGGAGAAGAAGGGGGTGGGGGAAAGGAAAGAAGGGAAAGGAAAACAGGAGAAAATAAGAACAAAACGGAAACAAAGCTTTGTAAACAGGGAAGAGTGTAAGGGAGAGAAGGGAATAGGCAAAACATAGGAACTAAAATATATCGTGTACAGTACAAATCCCCAGGGATGAACATGCTCGCAATGTATTCCTAAAATGTATCAGTACCCTTAATTTTTTTAAATGAAGAAGACTTAGCACTGCCTGGCGGCTAAAACTATGACTAGAAGCACTGCCTGCAGGGTGCCACCTTCTACGTCTTGCTGTGGAATAAGCTGTATAAAGCATGTTTTTGTTCCCTTGCTAATGTGTTTAATAAATGTTTCTGTGAAAGCAGGCTTTAGTCTGACTTGCTTGCAACACAACATAGTAATAAAAATTTTAGGTGTTAGAAAACCCAAGCAAACAAACAAAAATACACTAAATACCAGTCAGCTCATGCCAGTCTCACTATCTGTCTTGAAGACAGAAGAAGTTGCCTGACAACCTATTCTATGATATAGAAGCAGCATCAAACTCTGGGTTGGTCTCTGACACACTCACTCACTTTCATCTGCCTCCTAGACTGATGGCTCCCTCTTACCTGTCCAAATTTTACCAATAGTATATTTAAAAATCATTCATGTGGGGCCAGGGATTTAGCTCAGTGGTACTGCCACCTGCCTTACAAGTGCAAGGTTGTGAGTTCGATCCCCAGTACTATATAAACCACTCATGTTATCTATCCAGGAAAGGTGCATCTGGTGAAAGGTGAGGGGGATAAGGCTGGAAAGCTGACATGCTCAGAGGCAGGAAGAATCCATTGGTTCTTCCCCTACACCACCGCTGACACGAGAGTCAACAAAGGACCTCCACTCAGCCATTTCCTCATATTTATTTGTTGGAATTCTATTATAAGGAACTGCTTTCCTTTTCACACACTCATTTGTGTACTTACTCATATCTGTATGAACTATGAGTTTCTTGCCATAGCTGAAATCGGTTCCTGTTAAGATGTTATGGTACCTGCTCAAGTCACGTCATAATCCCACTCACTGCATGCATTCTAATACTCTGATGGTCCTTGTCTGGCTGAGGGGCCCAGAGCTGGCTCCCGACTCCACTGACACCTTTGGTCAATTCCCCCCTTTCTGGTAAAAACCAAACTGCTCCACGCTTAGCCTGTACTTTTCTACCCTGGCAAAGAAAAGAGTTTGACTGAATCTTATTGGAGAATGGTACTGAAAGACCAAGATAATGGTTTTAGTTACGCTTCTTCCTGGTGAATTTTCACTGCTTCTATATTCCCTCTCCCCAGAGGACAGAGCCAAAAGGTGGAAAGTCGGACTGGCGACAGAGTGCACAACTTCACCCAACACACGGCTCGACTCCATACTTCCATCTTTTCCTGTTTTCCTCTTCTGTGACAATGATAAGAGAAATGTCACCTTCATTACCATAGCTAACATGTTCATTTTCTTACTCTAAAACTGTCTCTCAAAAGACATTTATAAATCACAAAGAAAAAAACAGCAATTTCATAATGCACAAGTATGACAGACCCACATTAGCTGAGCACAAACAATGGCACCAGTAAATAGCATGTACTTCTTACCATGAGCCACTAAAAAGGACACAAGATCCTTTCCATGCTATTCTTGCAAAAATATATATAATCTGAAGTAACTGGCCTGTGCACCTCAAAACAGTCAAGGTCATGAAAACAAAGAAACACTAAAGAGCTGCTCTAAGTTAAAAGAGACTTTAAAATATGATCACAAAACACAGTATGTTCTCCCGGACTGATTTCCTAGACCACAACTGAGTCTACCCTCTGACTTGTCGGACAGTAATGAAACAAGCAGAACACCCTGAATGAAGCTTTAGGGTACAGAGCAGCACTACCGAAGTCCATTTTCTGGTTCAGTAAGTGTGATTAGCCAAGAAAATCTTTTTTTAAAAAACCATACTGCAAAGTATAAAGGGAACTTACTTACAAACTTGTAAACAATTCAGTAAAAAAAAAAAAAAAAGCAGCACAGAGAGACGCACAGGACTCCAGGCCTGAGTACAGCCAGCCTCAGGGAGAACAGAAAGGGGTGGAGACAGAATCCACACTTGGCAAAATGGGAACAAAGTCAGGAAAGGAAGGAGGCAGCAGTGGAAACCTGCAGAAAAGGGGAGCCAGCGAAGCAAGGGAACCTCCCAGAAGAGGCCTCCTGGTGGCCTACTGCACACAGGTTACAGGAGGAGCTGGTCAGAAGCCTGCTGCACCCCAGGGATGCTGTGTGGGTCCTGAGTGGGTGAAAGAGACACTGCCCTTGGACACTGCCCTTCCGGCTGGCACTGCAAACCTCCAGTGCAGTCTGTCCACCCTGAGAGCAGCAGCCACTCCCACATCCCTCATGGTGTACACAGATGAGCATCTGGCAGCTAGGGTGTCAGGACAGCAGCCGGACTGGACAGGGATGGAGCCCTGTGAGGACCTCACTCACCCGCGTCCTCTGGTCCTTCCTCTGCCCAAGCAACCAGGATGCACTCTCGAGAAAGCCAGCCCTGTGCCTGGCACCCACTTGTGTCATGTGCATGGAGTAGTCTGGTCCCAGTGTGTCCTGGAAGCATTTTATCTCTCTAGAGTGTAGGTTTGTCTTCATCTTTCAAAGGCTGCTTTGATTTCCACTTACAGGACTCAAATTTTAACCGCTATACAATAAAATATATTTTCAACTGGGAATGGAAACTGGTAGGAAGCAGAACACTGGTCACTCCTTCCATGCTCCTGAAGACCTTATTTCCATTTAATATTGTAAGGTTTTGAAAATGGGATCCTTAAGCATAAAGTCCCTGTCCCAGTTCGCTTTCAACAGATATATTTTCTGGAGTTCCCACTCTGCTAACATACTGACTGGGGACCTACACCATCTTTGTTGTCCAGATAATAAGTTACAATGATAACAAGTAATATTTTACACTCTACAGAGCTCTTTCAAGTATGTTCTTCCTCAATCAGATAATCTTGTAGCAGACTCAAAAAGATAAAAATTTCTAATTAAAAGCTACTGCAAACAGTGATTTTTTACTGCCAGACTCCTTTGTCTTTGTAAAACAATCTGTGATAGAGGATTCTAGCATATACTCGGTTAAGTCCTTAACCAAGAAGGCCCCCAGAAGCTACATTTGAAAATGTAACAAGCTAAAGAAAAATATGTTCTTCAACTAATATTCTGATGCTCTGCAAACTGTCTGAAAAAACAGAAACAGCAAGCTCATCTGGGCACAAGGTTTTCTGCAGAGTCTTTCACCTTTCTGGAAGCCAAAGCCAGAGTCTTCCTTTATCTTCTCAGGGCAATCACCTGTCTCTGGGGACACAGAGAGCCTCTAATTAAAATGGCAATTAACATGAGGGCCAGAGGGAGTCCTTTTTTAAAATCATCATTTTGAGCCTGCTTTAGAAATGTTAATGCCAAAGTGTTTGCCCAGTACAGCCCCGTCTCAGAGAAAAACGTCCAAATATTGAAAGGCTGCTTCTTTTGGTTTTTGATTAAAAAAAAAGAAAAGAAACTGATAGGTTTTCATAGTCTGTCAACACACAGACAGAACTGAAAATGATTCAGCTTCTGGAGACATATGTGATAAAATTGTCATAGAGACCACAAAGAAATTTCAGGCATTCACTTTTCTTTTTCTTCAAGGAGAAGAATCATTAGTTTATTCTCTCTAAATACACAGGCAGAAATAACCTCCGCTCCTTCAGAATTTACTGCACACTCACTGGCCGAGCCCAACAATGCAAGGCAGCTTGTACATCTTCACACAACAGTGTCACAGGATTCGTGCTCTTAAATCATTCTTATAAAATAGTTACCACCTGATTTTTAATTGTTCCTTAGTGAATTAACAGGTGCAACTAACATAGTAACATAATAACAGGTCCAAGTAACATAGTAAGGTCATAGTAACAAATAGTATTTAGAAGGAAACAAGACACTTCTAAGACCGACAATGATACCAACACGTAAGACTAAAACCAACGCATGAGGAGACAAAGAAGAATCACCACTGAGTGGTCACTACTTATAGATAAAAACTTCATCCTTTCCTTTAACGCTGCTATCTCTCTTCCACCAAAGAATCTGAAAAAGAGCACCCAGGAGCTGAGCTAACCTCAAAAAGCACTAAAGTCAATTTATTATGTTAAGATCAAGTCATACTTTTTAAAAATTTAATAATGATGTAGCCACGAAAAGTTGATATTTACGTTATCACTATATTAGTAAGTCAACTACGGCATGAGATGCAGGATTTCTCCCAAACGAGCTTTAAGGTACCGTGCCAAGGAACTGGCATTCTAATTCAGCGCTAAACTTCGAGCCTTTAAGTAAAGGGAAGGCGCTCTTGCGGCCTCGAGCCCGCGTGGAGACCCGGGCCCGGCGCCCCCACTCCGGCCGGCTCCCGCCTCTGCCTCGCGACCTCGGCATGGCGTCAGCGC
>PVIR01020990.1:0-29950 GCA_004026965.1 Petromus typicus | reverse complement strand
TGTACTAGGGCACTAATCCAGTTCTTTCAGGCCCCACTCTCATGACCTAGTTACTTGTCAAAGGTCTTATCTTTTAGAAGATTATTGAGAATTATTGGGTCTTCACACTGAACTATACCCCTGGCCCTTTTAAAAAAATTTTTTTTAATTCTTTGAGATGATGTCTTATTACATCATTTGGTTGCCCAAGCTGGGCTCAAACTCATGACCCTCCTGCCTCCCTGGCCTATCAGAATGTTGGCATAGATATGTGCCACCTTGGCCAGTGAGGCCCTGTCTTAATGCTACTACACAGGAGGTTAGGTTTTGAATGAGTTAACAAGTGCAACACAGAGCTCCTAATTTCCCAACTTTAACTCTATGACCAGCATCTATTCTGATTGGTCAGTTGGAAAGCTGGGAAAATTGTCACTTTTAAAAATTTCTATTGATGGGGCCAGGAATTTTCAGTGGTTCCAGTGCCTGTCTTGCAAGTGCAAGAACCTGGGTTCGATCCCTGGTAGCCACATACAACACTGGGTGTGGAGACTCATGCCCAGCAGCAATCAGTACCACATACCACAGTGCCGGGTGTGGTGGCTCACACCTGTAATCCCAGCACTCGGGAGGCAGAGGCAGGAGGATTGTGATGTGAGTTGGAGGCTGAGCTCAGGGCCAGCCTGAACTACAAAGCAAGGCCCTGTCTCAAAAAAAAAGTCTATTGTTCTCCAAAAAAATTGCATTCACTCTTTTAAAAGAGCACGGTGTGGGCAATCAGAAGTGTGTGATTATCCTGTTGGAGGAATTTTAGAACACCAGTTTGCAATTTTTATTGTGATCACGACTTATGTGTCAAATGACATTTACATAAGAGACCCACTCTCGTAGGCCACCTGAATTTTAAGTTATTCTTGTTTGCATTCCTTCCCGTAAGTGAGCTGCTGAACTTGGGTTTCCACCCAGGGCTGTCTTCCTAATGCTGTCACACACCTGAGCACGGCTGCTCCTTCCGAAAGGCCTGTGTCAGCTCCCTTCCTACCATTCGTTTTATAGTTGGCCTCTGTCCCTCAATATTTCTTATTATTATGCTCCATCACCCTGACTGCCTTGTAAGCACTTTGGAGACACACAGTTTGGCGGTTGTTTTTGTTCTCCCTGTACCTAGCCCCCTGCCTGGTTTGCAGGAGACTTTCAAGGATATTTATTGCCATTGATATGTGTCTCTTGCAAAGTGTTCCTTTTTCTGGTTACTGCCACGACTGTCCCTGCACAGTTCTGACTGTAGAGAACACAGAATCTGTTACAGGATCCCGCAACAGAACTGGTAGGAGAAATATTCCCTCGTCTGAAGGGGTGGAGACTATTTTGTCTACTTGCCTGTTCCAAAGAGCAGGGTCCTTACAGACCTCCCCCTTCTTAACATAAGGGATGTTGGGAAAATACTGTAAGTGTTTCTATCTTTTTTTAAGAAACTTATTACAAGTCAAAAATATGTAACCAAGAACAATGGGAGAAGTGTGCTGCAAGATGAGAGGTATGTTGAGTATTAAGAAGAGGAGTAACGGCAGTATGTCTTTTACTGTCATCAATTTTTGGATTTAAACATTCACCGTATTTCATTTACTGCCCCTCATGATCCAACATTTATAGCAATTTCTGTCAAATAAAAACATAACATGTTCTCACCTATCTTATTCACTGACTTTCCCACCATGGGTCTCATGGCTCTTCCCAAAGTCAAAATGACCGTAAAAGGTAAATGGCTGGGATCGATTTAGAACATCAACGCAGCCATAACAGTGCAATTAAAGGCATTCAGGAGAAAGGGCTTCCAGAACTGCTTGCGAAAGTGACAAGAACAAAAGGATAAGTGTGGGTTGGGTATGGGGGGGAGATGGTAACTTTGAGGGAAGTTAATGGCAATTCGTCTTTTACTGCAACAAATTTAAAATTCACCATATTTTAATCACACCTCGCATCTCTATCTACTCACACGGTTACCTACAACTAACACCATTTGCCAAGGAACAAAAGTTTGATTCTCTTACATGTTCCCCTCGGGACACCACAAGGAGTTGGCGCCTCTGTATCAGAAGCCAAAGTGCCTCCGCGGATGAGGATCATCAGCGCCCCCTGGCTGATCGGCGCAGTAGTGAGTGAGGGTGACACCAAGCCCGAGTCTACCAAGCCTCAAGTCCCAGGTCTGTGACCCATGAGGGAGGGCTCCTCCCACTCACAGGAACCACAGGGACAGTGATTCTGGGGAGCAGGCAGCTCTTCCAGGCAGCGACTCAGGGCCCCAGGGTCTTTCCACCTGTTGGTTGTGCTTCCTGTCTGGAAACATTTGCACTCTGTTGGCAGAGAAGAAAACAGAACAGAGAAAGCTCCCTGCAGTCAGGTACAACACTTCCGCTAGTGTTGAGTTGGTAAGGACGGATCCCATGACCATTCAGGGGGATAAGGGGACCTGGGTCCGGTACTCTGGGCCAGAAGTCACCTCCAGGCCCCACTCTGAAGAGGTGATCACCAGGTGTAGACAGGCCACTCAACACCAGCCACAGGCAGAGTTAAAAGATCATCTCTAAGGAAATCATCACCAGATGGAGACAAAGCACTCTCAGATTTGTTATTCTCAAGTCTCTTCATAATAACCCCTGTCACCTGTCACGAAATGTGAGCTTTTATGTTAATGGCGGGGGGGGGAGGCTTTGACCTGGGAAGCATCACAAAGCTACAGCCCCTATGAACTATAGGTGAGAGTGAAGTATTAGACGCCTGATTCCAAAAAGCCATGGGTATCAGGAAGCAAATAATGTGCCCTACCATTGTCTGAGCCAAAATCATCCATGCATTAGCCAGGTTTTCATCACTGTAACTATATACCTGTGGTGATTGAATTACAACTCAGGATCTGGAGGGTCCAGCCTGAGATGATGAGGCCCCATTGGTTTAGTTGTGTGGAGAAGCGGCACATCATGGTGAGAGTACATGGCGGAATAAACCTCATGAGCTGGAGGCAGGACCTAGAAGAGCCCAGGCCACAGTATCATAAGCTCAGTTAGGGGCACGCCCCCAGCACCCCAAGAACTTACCCTCCTCCGAGCACTGCACCTCCTGAAGTCCCCAGCACTCCCCACAGTGCCCTCCTGTGACAGAGCCTCAGATACACGGGCCCTGGGGGACACAAACATCCCAACTACAGCGGCCTCAGTTCTTCGCTCCCACTGCCTGCCAGAGCTTCTGGGCACTGCCAGGAGCCACTTCCTGCCCTTGAACCTATCATCTAGCCTGGGAGGGAAGCCTCAAGTAAACCCCCAGAACATGTGTCTAATAAAGCTATTTCTTTTTAAAATATAAGCAACTGCTACTGGTCCATAATGAACATTTTTATTTTTAAAGTATTTTCTTTCATAGGGAAGAAATGTAATTCATTCTTTTCCCCACAAATAATAAAGAAAATTGCTACTGGGAAAGATTTGGCATTTGAAACCTAGTGGGAGATTTCTCTAGCAGATGGTTTAGTGACAAAAAGCTTTTAAGAATTTCTTACTGCTAGAGAGAGAAGGAGAAAGAAAGTGGGAGGGGCGGGAGGAAGAGAGAGATTTGGATCTGATAAAGAAGTGGCCAAAGAAAGTAGTTCTTATTCAAAGTCTGATGACTCAAGTGATCCATACCCTAGATCATACATTTCAGAATCTGGTTGTGCATCAGAATAGCATGGGAAGTGTGTTTAAAATACCCCCGGAGTCAGAATATCTGGGGGCGGAGACCAGACGTGCATATTTTTTAGAGCTTCAGGGGTGATGTACTGAAACCCTGTGGCTCCGTTGCTTGTTCAGTCCCGGCAGGAGCTGGGAGGTGAGGCTGCTCCCCCGCTGAGCACATACTCTGCGGTCCCAGCCACTCACTTTTCATTTCCAACTTCTCCATGCCCACCAGCAACAGACCCTTCACTAGACCCCTCATCTTTCCCCAAAAAGCACTTAGATGATCTTCTTAGGAATCCCACAGGCAAAGACGCCGGAGCATTGATGTTTTCATTTGGAAGCAATAGAAGCAGAGTTCACAGCCGACCCACCCGGCGTTCTGTGCAGAGAAGCGGAGCTGGCCCAGCCCGAGGCTCTGTCAGGGCACCGCCCGGGGCCCTGATCTCGCAAGAGCCTCTCAAGAGCGACACCTCAGGAGCAGCACAGGCTTTGGCAGGTGAGCTTTAACTCAGCATTGCCATCAGCTCGCTGGGAGCCCAGGATCACTCCCTCCCACTCCATTTGTTTACTTGTAAAGCAGGAACAGATAATATTGACTCTGTTATATTACAAGTTTCAAATGGGAAAAATGTAAGAAAAACATCTGGGAGAGGACCTACCATAGAATAGGGACTTGTTCACGGTCCAGTCCTTGCTGCGTTTCTTCCTTTTAACCTCCTTCCCCTGCAAAGACAAGAACCAGTTGTAAAGGGCCAAGAGAAGACATTCACCTTTCCCCTGCACTCTGTATCTTCTACAGAAAGGCGATCCAGGGTAGAAATTGGAGATAGGTGTGAGTCTCTATTATCCTCTGTGTGAAGTAGCTACCACTGAAAAGCCTTTCCCACTACTCATGGATGCTATTTGACCCAGTAACACCCTGCAGTAGCTGAGGCCACTGGAGGGAAACACCAGGTATGGTTTCTGTAGCTATAATTTAGGTTATAGAAATGATTTCTGTGAGTCCCACATGGTCAAATACAAAATAACATGGAATTCAGATTAATCACACAGACAAGCATAAAACACCAGACTCTAAATATTATTTACCCAGCATCAAGCAGATGTTTGTTTCCAAAGCTACAATCTACTCTAATTGGCTGATGCTGCGCTGCATAAACTCCAACGCAAGCTTATGTTCTATAATGAATGACAAACGCCTGGAAGAATCCTCAGTGACTTGACAGCCTCCCCCTCCGGCATGCAAAGTACGTCGGAATTCCATCAGAAAACGGAGACCAGCTCATCTGCGTGATTGGCAAGCTAGTGAGTAAACACACTCTTGGGTTTACTGTCCACATTCAATCTGATCGGTTCATCTCTGTTCCTAGGAATCGTTTTTTAATTTATTCATCCAGCCAACATTCATTGATTAGGTATTCCTGTCTTAAGCTTTTGGAATAGAAAAATGAATAAAGATATGTATATAAAATGTACAAATAAAGATTCAAATCTAAAAAAAAAAAAAGGTATGTTCTCTTTCTTCAAGAAGTTCACATTAGGGACCAGAGATTTAGCTCAGTGGTTCCGGCATTTACCTGGCATAAGCAAAGTCCCGAGTTCAATCCCGATAACTACATACCACAATGCTAGGCATGCTGACTCACACCTATAAGTCCAGCACTGATAACCACAGACCACAATGCCAGGCATATTGGCTCACGCCTGTAATCCCAGCACTCGGGAGGCAGAAACCAGAGGATTACTGAGTTCGAGGCCAGCCTGGGCTACCTACTGAGTTCAGGGCCAGCTGAACTGCAAAGTGAGATTTTGTCTCAAAAAAAAAAAAGAAGTTCACAGTGAAGGAAATAAACTAAGACTATTAAAGAAATAAAATGAACTGTGCAAACAGATGCAAAACTACACACGTGGGCACATTTCACTGGTCACTCAGAGGAGAAATGATCGACTCTACCAACCAGAGTTGGGGTGAAGCCATGATTTTCAAGGTGAAATTTGCAGATGTTAGCCAGATATAAAAGGTACGTCTCAAAAAAGAAAATACCAAGGACACTTGACTAAGGATGTTTCTTTCTGTGTCAGCTTTGTCTGACTCCCGTAAGATGTGCAGCCCCTTAGAAGGCAACATTGAAGTTAAAATGCATACTCCTGTTTGTAGCAGCAAAGGATAGGAAAGTGATTCTTCACTTAGGGACTAGTTAAACAAACTACATTAATGTGCAGAAATACTACATAAACAAGAATGTGGAAAAAGAATGAGTACATGTTCCTGTACATTGACAGCTAGGTGAAGACCTCCAAGATACATTGTCCAGTGAAACAATAGGAAAAGAAAAAAATATAGGTAATATACTGTCTCTTGTGTGAGAGAGGAGAGAAAATGGGAATACATGGTTTTTTTCTTTATTTCCCATGAAGAAGCCCTAGAAGGATCTATAGATAGAATTAATACCCAGAAAGGTAAAGGAGATAAACTAGATTAAGAAAATCATGAAGTAAGATTTTGCCATACACACTTTGTATATACTTTTAAATTTTAAATCATATAAATGAGTGCATGGCTTATTCAAAAGGTATAACTAAAGTTTAGAATTTAGTTAAAAATTCCTCCATGCTTCATGGCCCAGCAATTCCAGTCTTGATATCAAACACAGAGAATCACATATATTTGCATAAAGAGCTATGTTTCCTGTAGCATTGCTTATTGTCAAGAAGTGAATTGAAAACATCCATAACTAGAATCATGGAACTAAAATATATTCATATTTTAGGATAATATACAACAGAGCAAACAATGAGGAAGGCCTCTGATGTCTAGTAACATCAACAAATCCCCAAGACTTATTGGTGGAGAAGAAAAAAGTATAGAATGGTATTTTTCTAGGGGCCGGCTATGGAGAGGGTGGGGGGTCCAAAGATACAAAGTTTCTTAGGATGAATAAATTTAGGAAATCTCTTGTACAACATGGGGCCTATGATTAATAATAATGCACTATATACTTGAAAAATTCTAAGAGTATATCGTAGCTGTTCTTACAAAATAAATGAGTACATGAAGTGATAGATATGTTATTAGCTTGACATAAGTATTGCACAATATCAACATATATCAAAACATCACATTGTACTGCAAATATACACAATTTTTTAATCAGCAATAATCACCCCTCGAATAAATCTCATTGGTTATGATACTGCCACTGCACAAAGCTCACAATTTTTATTTAGCAAGAAAAGTTTGATGATTAAAAACAAAAAAAAATGGAAACAAAGCTTGTATATAGGAGGTGGAGGCTTAAAAATGAGAATGATGATATATCATGTACAGGTACAAATTCTCCATATTGAATGTGATCATAATGTATGCCTATAATGTATCAATAAACTCAATCAAGGGGAAAAAAGAAAAGAAAAAGATACAGAAAAACATAGTCTCATAAAAGTAGGCACACCCACACACCCCAACTAATACAGAGCTATATAAGCTCAAAGATGTCACACATAGGCTTCTGAAGATGGCCCGGGACAGTGGTCAGAAAACTGCTTTTATAAAGAGTGAGACAGAAATATTTAGGCTTTGTAGACCTTACACCTCAGCCAGGAGTAATCAGCAATTCCACTGATGTGTAGATGCAGCCATAGACAGTACAAGAATGAAAAAATGTGTTCCAATAAAACTTTATTTAAAACAGATGGTGCACCAGATCGGCCAGCAGTAATTTTCCAACTCCTAGTTTAAAGAACCAGGATGAGAGATATAAGTTAAAGATGTTAATGTTTAGTTGTTATTTTTAATGAGCGCATACCTTACTGATAACAAAAAAATTACAAACTATGCCAGCGTATTAATCCTCTTGAGCTGCTATAACAAAATACAGTAAACTGGGGGGCTTGAATGGCAGACATTTGTTTTATCACAGTTCTTGGCTTGCAGAGAGTTGACTTCTCCCTGTATCTTCTGATGGCCTTTTCTCTGGGTAGGGAAGGAAAGCGGAAGGAGGGAGAGAAAGGAGGAGAAAGAGAGAGTATTCTGGGATCTCTTCTGCCGCCGCCGCCGCCGCCGCCGCCACCGTGGCCTCCATTTCTGCTGTTTCTCCTTTTCCTTTGGACACCATTCCTATTGGATCTTGGCCCCACCCATTCCGCCTCATTTAACCTTAATTACTTACCTAAGGGGCCTTATGTCCAAATACAGTCACAGTAGAAGCAAGACTTTCAACATATAAATTTGGAGGAGACACAATTCAGTCTGTAACAGAAGATCAAGTCTTGGACCCTACAGTAACAAAACACTGATTTGGCCCAAAATTCTTGATAAATTACTCAAAATCATGACAGTTCTCAACTTGAGGAGACTCAGCCGGAGGTTCCAGCTTCCTCCCTTTAAGGGTTCTCCTCCCTCTCTCTGGGAAAAATATTCCTTTCCTGAAGAGTGTGCCTTGTCCTGATTTGGAAGTCTGTATCCTGCTATTCAGCCTCCCCCTGAACATCTCATCTGTTAGACATCCCAGAAAAGGGTGTGTTAAAATAGGACTGCAGCAAAGAAAAAGAAAATCCAAATCCCCTTCACTTCAGCTGGACCAGGAGAAAACATAGCTCTAACTCTCCACCTTAAGTTAGTGAAAGAGACTCGGACCTTAACCCTTAGCCGGGAGATGAAGGCGGAGCCCTCCAGCTCGGCAGGGGGTAGGTGTTTGTTGAGGGGAAGCTGGGGCCCCCACCTGGAAAAGGCAGACACAGGGTGGGTGGTGACAGCGCTGAGCTTGTTCATGTGCCCTATTCTCTTCCGCTCAGACCCACTGCAGGCCCCAGGCAGCAAAATCAAAGCCTTGAAACTCGCAAGGCCCCTTACCAGGGGCCTAGCAGCATTTTTTCTTCTAATAAAATCATGCTTTCTTTGTGAAAAAAGGAGGAGTTTCCTTCCCCTGTCCCAAAGAGCTGAGGGTGGGTTCTTTTCTGCTGCATGCTGCAGTCTCCTAGAGCTTAATGAATAAAATATCCCGTATCCTGTTCCATTCTGAGGACCTTGAGCATTCTAGGTATATTTTAATGCCCCTTATTAGTCCCTGACTGATTCATTCCAAAAACTAACATTAGGAAAACACATGGACCTGAAGTAGAAGAGACATCTTAAACTCTTTCTCAGGCTGGGTCTCCTTATCTGGGATGGGGAAATACCCATTCTCCTTTGGTCCTCTGTGGGGCCAAAGTAATAAGGAGCTTTCTTTGTGGATGTGGTAAATTTAATGTCCAAGTAAAGTGTCCTACGTCAGCACTGGCACATGGTCCTAAGTCCTAAATCAAAAAATAGGCCAAATATATGATCATTTACTTCACAGAAAAAGATAAATAACAGCTCTTTAATATACAAATATTCAAACTCACTCACTATGAAAGTATTGACTACCTGAATACCATTTCTTACCTATCACATTGGAAAAAGTCAAAAATTTGATAATACATTTTGTTGATAAATGCTGGTGAGGATTTAATTTCAAGTATTCACTACACAGAGCAATTTGACACACTAACAAAATTACACTTTGCCCCAAAAGTCCCACTTTGGAGAATTTGCTCTAAGGGTATATCCACACATGCAGGAAGTTATATTATTATAAAGTCACTCAGTACAGCATTGTTTTAGTGCAAATCAGTAGGCAACTTCTCTGAAGAAAACAGACCCAAAAGACTATACATATATACACACATACACACACATACACATGTACATATACATATACACAGTCAGTCCTGTATTTACAAGTTATGAGGGAGTGGATTCAGGCAACAATGGCTAGAAAACATTTGACAAAAATTATACCTGTAACTGAATGTGTAAGATTATTTTGTCATTGTTTCCTAAACAATACAATGCAACCACCATTTATATAGTATTTACTTTGTATTAGGAATGATATATCATCTAAAAATTATTTGGGGGGCACCCAGGGATATAGCTCAGTGGTGCCACCGTCTGCCTTGCAAGTGCAAGGTCATGATTTTGATCTCTAGTACCAAAAGAAAAAAAATTACTTTAATAAATTTTTTTTCTAAAAATTATTTAAATTCTATGGGAAGGTGTGCATAGGTGATATGCAAATGCTACAACTTTATATACAGACTTGGAAACCATAAGAGATGAGTGTGTGTGCGTGTGTGTGACAGAGAATGTGAAATTCATCATGAGGAATTGGCTCTCACAATTATGGAGGCTCAAAGTCCAGACTCAGAAGAGCGGGTGATATAAATCCCTGTCGGAGTCTGAGTCCAGACACAGGAGAAGACTGATGTCCTGGCCTGAAGACGGGCCA
Organism: Petromus typicus; assembly: GCA_004026965.1. Lineage (NCBI taxonomy): Eukaryota > Metazoa > Chordata > Mammalia > Rodentia > Petromuridae > Petromus > Petromus typicus. Next base: position 19,953 of record PVIR01020990.1, on the reverse strand, counting down.
GGAGAAAGACTTCCCTCTGACTCCCCACACTCCTCGGGACTTCTGCACCCACAGGGGAAGGGCGGCAGCTTCACTTGTGTACAATTCAAATGTTAATCTTCCCAGGAACACCTCAGACACATCTGGAAGAGTGTTTAACCTCAAATCCTAGCAGCCCATTGTCCAGTAAACTTGACACATAAAATTAATCATCACAGCCAGTGACTGAAAACCACTCAAACAGCCATCGGTAGAAGACTGGTTAAATAAATTACGGGACAGTCAGACAATAGGACACTGTGATCATAAATTTTTAGAAGAAAAAAGATATTCTTTCTATACACAGTCATAGAAAGATCTAGAGTGGAAAGAGCAAGGCGGAGAATATGTGTATAACATGGTATACATCCAAAGGAAAATTAAGAAAACCACCAGTTTATCTGAATTGTCAATTTGACTGGATTAAGACACTCCGAAGGGTAATTGATTAGATATTGGGAACTCTATACCCATCAGTGGATTAATCCATTGATATACATAACTGACTGTTGTGTTAGAAGCTGGGGCTGCAGGGAGGAGGTGTGTCCCTGGGCTGTGGTTTTGGGAGATATATTGTCACGGTGCCCTTCCCGGGTGCTCTGTTTTCCAGCCGCCCTGAAGTGAGCTGGGCTCCCCCACACCCTTCCACCGTGTTCTTTCCGCCTTAGACCCAGCCAGCCATGGACTGAACCCAGGCGCCAAACTAAACCTTTCTTCCTTTAAGTTGCAACTGTCAGGCATTTTATCCTGGCAATGGGAGAGCTGGTCAGTACAACTTATTATTTGTATTTTCTTGTGTGTGTATGTAAAGAATCTTTGAAAGAACTCAGGAAAGAAAATCAATAGCCAGCTGTAAAGAATAGAAAGAGACAAATATGAGGCCAAGAAAAAAGAGAGAATTTTTGCTGACCATTTATACCACCCGGACTGTGTGCTATGATACTGTGGGACAGATTAATCATCTCTAATGTGAATATCTGATATCTAGAATGCTCTCAATCCAGAGGGCCAGGGACTTAGCTCAGTGGCACCATACTTGCCTGGAAAGTACAAGGTCCTGAGTTCAATTCCAAGACCAGAAAAAACACTCTCAATCTTAAAATTCTTAGGTACCACCATAACTCTGCAAGTAGAAAACTCCATGCCATGGAATTTTTTCATTAAAAAATATATTTAAAATACTATATAAAATTATTTTCAGGCTGTGTGTAGAAGATATATATGAAATACATTAACTACATGTTTAGATTTGGTTCTCATCCCCAAGATATCTCATTCTATGGATGCAAATATTCCCAAATTCAAAAAAAAATCCAAGACACTTCTGGTCCCAAGCATTTGAGACATCGGATACTCAAGCTGTAGCTATCTGAAAAGATTTTAAATAACTGAGAAGTGAAAAAGAAGTGGCAGGTCCCTGTAAATTACAGCCAGACAGGTCTGAACGTCGTGAAGGTGAGGTGGTTCCAGTAACTATTGCCAGGGAAGGAAGAAATGTGGAAAACAGAGTCCTGGGGGACAGAGGCAACAAGAGGCAGCGCAAGAAGAGGAAATAGGGGGCAGTCAGGAAGACTGGTGGTCTCAGAAGGTGTATAACCGCCTCACAGCAAAATTATAAAGTGCGGACTTAAGCATTCGGCAGTGGAGTCATTTCTGGGATGATATATTTAACCCGAGAGTCTGTATTGTGTTTGCACTTTCTATAGGAAATATATCACTTAGTTGCTTTTCTTTTCCTGGAATCCTTCTCTCTCCTGTCAGTGCGACCTGACTTGAGATGTAAATAAACTGCGAAGATAATGCCCGAGTCCCGTCAGACTCCAAATTCTGCCACCAGCCCAGATGAGAAGCGTGATGAATAGTCCATAGCTGCCGAATAATCTCTTCTGTTTTAATACTCGATTATCATGTCTCTCATCTTCCCAGACCTGAAACTCAGCACATTAAAATTTCTTTGTTCCTTCCATAATGCTTGTATCTCCATCTCATCTCTAGCCTCCTTTAATATTGTTCATTATTAAATTGAACACAAGGAAACAGTCACACACTGGCAGGAGGAGCTGGTCCCTTGCCACACCACGAGGTCGCTTCCTCGAGCAGGTGCAGGACAACCCACATGCACGGCGAGGCCCTCACCATCCTCGGGCTTCGGGGCCACCACCCACACAGCCATGAGTGCCTCAGACACTGAGAGCCACTTAACTCAGCACGTGTGCATTAACACCAAGGGCACGACAGGGTGCAGTGTGCAAGCTGAGGCCTTGTCAGTGCGGCACTTATGAACATACAGTTAAGAACACGGACTCCAGAATGGCTAGTTCATCAGAACTCTACTACTCGAGCTGTACCATCTTGGATAGATTCTTCATCTCCCGGTTCCTTGTGGTTCTCACTGGGAAAAATGGAAACAACACTACTGACCACCTGTTGTGGGGTGAATTGTGTTCCTTCTCCAAAACAAACATGTTGAATTCATAACCCCAGTACCTGTGATTGTGACCTGCCTCAGAAGTATGGTCTCTGCAGATGTCATCAAATCAACAACTGATTCAAAATGAAGACAGCCACCGAATTCAGGGACTGTTGTCCCTCTGAAGACAGAGAGAGTCGGAGACAAAGTCACCTGGAGGAGACAGCTGTGTGACCACAGAGGCAGAGCCTGGAGGGGTGGGGTCGGAAGCTGCACCAGCAATCACTGGAAGTCAGAAGTCAAAAGAGGCAAAGAAACACCCTTCTCCAGAGCCCCGGAGGGAGGGAGCGCGGTCCCACCGACCCCTTCATCTCAGAACTCTGCCTCCCTAAGTAGGAGAGCGCATAGCCCTATCATTTTAAGGCAGCCAGTTTGCGGTAACTTGTCACAGCAACCCCAGTAAATAAACACCTACCTCAGAAGGCTAGGTGAAGATGGAGTTCCTTGTGTCCTTGGTGTGCCTGGAATGGTGACTGACACTACAGAACCACGCGTCCGTGTAGCCAGTCGTTCTTGTCCGCTCTCATCACTGTTACTGTTGTAAGCGCTGCTGTTTTGCCCCGTGAGCAGGCATGTGTTCCTTGTCACGTTAAATAATAGACAAACGGATATGTTTCTGCCTACTGTAGTCACAGAACCTAGAGTTTCAGGCTGGCAAGCAACTCTCAGTCCAGCCCGGGGTAGGCAGGGGAAGAAGCCATGCTATCGAGCTTAGAGTGCTTGGGTCATCCTTGCAGGGGTCGTGAGGGGAGGATGTCAGGGGCCACCTCCACAGACGGGGCCGCTTACTGTTAAACTGATCACCTTGAGGGTGAGAGTAGATCCCGTGGTCAGCCCCAAGTAGTTAGGACAAGAGAACCACCAGTGGGAGAGGACAAAATTCTTAGACTCGGGCCCTTCCACCTAATAGCTCTGTCACTTCCAGCATTTCTCTAACCCCTATGAGCCTCAGTCTCCTCGTCTGTAAAATGGGCAAAGTGATGGGCACAATAATGCATAGTGTAGGTAGATAATCAACCTGCAGAGATGAGAAAAGGTGGTTTCTTCCAATACCTGCTGTCCAACATATGAACCTGCACACACATGCACAGACTGGTGGTACTCTGAGGTTATTTTCACAACCCTCTGTGATTATCTCTTCATTCTAATGATATGTCTCTCTTGCAGACCAAACTGCACTAAGAAAGAGGATGCATGTTCCTGTGACTATCCATAGCCTAAAACAGAGTATTTGTGCAACAAAAACACATTTTAAGCAAAGTAATAGCTTAGACCAAAGTTTCTCCATCTTAAGCCATTTAAATTTCAGTCTCGTGATTTCCACTGTATTCACTTACTACCCAGACTTGTTTTAATAACAGCTGTCTTTAAATCAGCAAACTGTGATGCCTAAGTCACGTCTGGAGGTCAGTGTTCCTGCATTGTACATGGCTACTTTCAAGCTAGGACAGGAGAATTCAATGACTTCAGAGACCTCTGAAGCCACAAAGCCAAACTCCATCACCTGTTGGCCCTTCACAGAAAAAGTCTGTCAACTCCTGTTTTAAACCAACTCATTCTTCAATGTAAATGCACTTTTAAATAAGTAACTTTACACAGTTGATGTAACTGGAAATCAATATTCCTTGCCATTGATGGGATATCATGATAAGACAACGAAGTAAGTATTTCGATGAGGGTGAGTCAAAGAGCGCACAGAGAATCGTCAAAGAACCAGGATTTACAATGGGGGAGTGCGGGGGACTCGGGGACAGAGGTACTGGGCCTGGAAGTGGCAGCTGTAATAAAATTACAGCTCATCACAAAATAACAGAGTCAATAGAGACACAAAGGAAAAAAGGACACTGGGAACAGAAAAATTCTTTCCCCATCTGAAATTAATAAGCATAATTTATAAACTAGATGAGAAAAGAAGTCCTCAGCAGATTTATAATGAAAACAGCTGATGCTAATGAGAGCAATAACATTCACATAGAAATCTGTTTACCTTTGGGAAATTCATACATAACTTTAAGGCTGTGCTGATTGATTTAAGGGCTGGGGACCGGACTGATTAACCTTCCTGGGGTTTTCTGTTTCTGAAGGGTAGTTGCCTGGGATACTGATGCACACGGAGCACTCCATCGCCTCGGTGATCGGGAGTAATTGGTACCAGGTGGGACAGAGGTCGGCGCAACCAACCCGCCCATATGCTACAGTTCTTTCCTTTGTGAGCACTGCAGGCTTTTTGGGAAACCTGAAGACAGCTATGCCCCTCCTTTTCGGAAAAATGCACAGAAATAGACACACCAAAACTTCTGCATTTAAAACGTTCCACATTGAAAATGCATGTCCTGCACATAAATAGAAGTTAAAGGCAATCTTTAAAAGTCTTGGTCTCATTATTTTATAACTTATTCTAGAGGGACTAGATATAATATGGTAAATAAAACAAATTTTTCATTATTCTTAAAATCACATCTTAATGAAAACATTACATTGCTTGCTTTGAGTAAAAGGTTGTAATTGTGGACCAGTTTCTGATAGCAATACCTAATCAATTTCAGTTTTTCATTTAAATGCTACCGTGGGTCCAAAACTCAGAACCCCAAAAATACAGTAGAAAAAACAAAATTAACATTCTCATTGTTTATTTTACCATGTGAGGAAGGGGTTACGCACGTAAACACCAAAGCCTCCAATATTTTTTAAATTAAACTCATGTCGTCTGTTTTCTCTTGTACTTAACAAGGCAAGTCGATAGCTAAAAAAATGTATAAATCTATGCTGAGATTCAAAAGAGGTCCCACAATAAGTGTTCAAGGGGTTTTCAGATCTGACACACTAAGAAAAACTCCAAGCTTCACATCCTCAACTCCAATCTGCAGAAGCACTTTCAGTTTTGCAAAGTTTGAGGACCTGCCCCTGCTTGTGGGGTAACCATTTGGCCGAAAAAGAACTCACGGATTTTCAGTAACAATTATCATAGCAACCGAAGGAACTTGAATGGAAATATTTGCATCATTCAAATGATTGATAACATTTTCCCAATGTTAAGTAAGTCCGGTAGTGAAGGGGTTCCATGCAAAGAGGGAGGGAGTTGTTCTATTCCTCATAGAAGTGAAAATTCTGTCCCATATTAAATCAGGAACGTGGGACCTGTTTTCTGGGAGCACGTTTCCCTAGACATAAGAGGAACATAATACTCGGCATCCACTCTGTGACAAAAACTCCTCAAAAGGCCAGCTCTCATGGCACTAGACAAGACTCCTTTCAGGATTTTGGCCAAGTCTCTGTGCCCTTTGTAGGAAGTAATGAAATGAGAATGAATCTCCAACAAGGCAAAGAAGCCATATGTTACCCAGCATGCCAGACGCGGCCCTCCAATACCCAGACATTTTTTTCCAGTGAAAGTTATGCCTGGAAAAAAAATAAACTTTTCAGTCATAGATGTTTCCAAAGGGACTCACCAAAAGAAAACGTTTCTTGTGAAGGCGTCAGAAGGCACATAACAGATGAAGGTAGCTCTATGCTGAAGGGTGTTAGCAGTTTCACATAGTTACAGATGAAGGAAAGAGGAATTGCTACCATTTTTGCTTTAAAATATCAGGGGAAAATGTTCATCTTTCACAATACATGAGGTAATTTCATAAAGGCATCACGTTATTGATGTCTCTACTGCAAGGCATAAACCAGCTTGATCATTGCTAAGGCACTGTGTTTTCCCAGGCCTCCCTTAATGCACAGATCTCGGCTGTTTGTGTGAGGGACGAAGTTTGTAGCCTCTTGCGACACACGCCACTGGGGCTGAGACAAAAGATGATCAGGTAGAGTTTTATCCTTTCCAAATCTTTAATATCCCGTCAGGTTCAGTAAGGAGTGAAATCGGGCAATACATAAGTTGTCACGTTTTGTCTTTCGTGTCGCTTTCCAACCAAGCCAAGCTTACTGTAAACCAAGACAGACTTGCTTTAACATCACAAGAGATATAAGGTGTGATTGAAAAAGGCAGCCCATGTTTAAATCTTTAAAAATTAAAGTAAAAGTTACGTTACCATAAATCCCCATCAAAATATTCCCCCTTGCTTCACGGACACTTAGCCCAGCATTCTTGCTAGTTTCTGGAGTAGTTCTGGGAGTCTTTTCGTGAGGATCTTTAGTTGTGGCATCGTGGCTGCTTCAGTGTCCCAAATCAACTTAGAAAGTTCGCAGGAATCCTTATCAAATAAAAATCCCCTTGTTTACCAGATCTGCAAGGTGAGACTTCCAGCTCTCCCCAAAGTCAAGATGACCGTGAACCAGGACTGCCAGAGCTGCTTCAGAAAATGGTAAGAATGATGGATAAGTGTGTCTGAAGTTTGGGGGAGTGTTTTGAGGGAAGCTTACAGCAGTAATAATCTAGGTATTGACACAAGACAAACAGAATTTGTAGTGTGACCTCACCAACCAAAATCCCAATTCACAGTAGAACTATTCAGGATGAAGCAATACATGACAAACAAACATACCTTCCTTGGATAATTTTATAAGATTTTTTTTTTTTTTCTGAAACAGGGTCTCACTTTGTGGTTCAGGCTGTCCCTGAGTTCAGCCTCCAACTCATAGGAATCCCCCTGCCTCTGCCTCCTGAGTGCTGGGATTACAGGTGTGAGCCACCACACCCAGCACTGTGGTATGTGGTACTGATTGCTGGTGAGCATGAGTCTCCACGCCCAGTTGTATGTGGTTACTGGGGATCAAATCTGGGTCCTTGCACTTGCAAGACAGGCACCAGAACCACTGAGCTAAATCCCTGGCCCTACAAGATAATTTTTTAAGAAAGTTCTTCAAAGTAACAGAAGAGAACTAGAAAAAAGATATGTACATGTGTGTGTTTGATTCACAAAACACTTACTAGTGATCCAAAGACCCCGTTGCTGCCCCTCCCCTCCCTGGTCCCTCACTGAGAAAGTTTGCTGCTGACACTGACTCCAGACCACAGTCTGCTGTACAGTGGGAATAATCAAGTAGCATTGTACTGAGATGTTTTGACCCACCACACCAAGGGACCCAGACCTCTGGGTATGTATTTCAAGCCCAGAGTTCCCCATATCTCCCACTCTTCTTCTGCCTTTTATACCTGGATATTGTCCAGATCCTGACTTATGGATAAGACCATGCACACATCCACCATTGCTTTGCCACACATACCACAGCAACATGGACTCCACCCTTTCCTCCTGAGAAGCAATGTCGTGTAGCTATGTCTTGAGCAGCTGTAAAAGTCAAATAGGAGGGCCGGGGATTTAGCTCAGTGGTTCCGGCACCTGTCTGAAGCGCAAGGGCCTGGGTTTGATTCCCCGGTAACCACATACCATACTGGATGTGGAGACTCACGCCCAGCAGCAACCAGTACCACATACCACAGTGCCGGACGTGGTGGCTCACGCCTGTGATCCCAGCACTTGGGAGGCAGAGGCAGGAGGATTGCTGTGATGTGAGGCTGAGCTCAGGGCCAGCCTGAACCACAAAGCGAGACCCTGTCTCAAAAAAAAATAATAATAATAATCAGATAGGCCTGGGTTGGATTCCCAGACTCGTTCTTGTATCACTTTAATAGCTGCGTGACTTATTCAATTTTTCTAAGGCTGTTTCCTCATCTATCAAATAAGACTGAAAGGAAATCATGAATCTGTAATGAAGTCGGAATCCAGTATGACGCCTGACTCCAATCTTTCAAGTGCCATCTTTTCCTCTTCCCTTTCCTGCCCACATCGAGCCCACCAAGGAGAAAGCCTGGTGGGTGGCAAGAAATTCAATACCATGTGAGCCCCACCGGCCCTCCCCTCTGCCCTCCTGGCACCAAGCCAGTCTCCTGTCCTTGCTCCCGCAAGCCGTGCCGCACCCTCCTGGGACCGTTTCCGGCCCCCTTCCGAGAGCTTCCTCACGGGAGCACTCCGCCTGTCATACTCGTGTGTGCACACTCGCGTGTGTAAACTCGGGGTGACAGTGTCTATCCCACGTCTTCAAAGTGACCACAATGGTTAATGCTGCTAACGGTGTGCCCGGGCACCGGCCACCACCCCTGGAGTCACTCTCCTCGCGCCTCCGCCTGCAGGCTGGCAGTGCCGCCCGCTGGCAGCCTGGGGCTGGGAGCCTGCTGGCTGGCATGCTCTGTGAATTGGGATGCCGCCTGCTGGCTGCCTGACGCTTGGAGCTGAACTGCTGTGCACTGCATCTGCTGACTTCCCTCCAGCCTCCTCGTATATTTAACCAACCTAAATCAGCAGTTTCCATAATTAGTGTTCGGAACAGAAGCTAGGCTGGGATCTTCCCGAAAGTGGCCTTGGGTTGTGCGCCTTCGGCTGCGGCCATCTCTGTGTGTCATACTGAACTGCACGCCTCGGCTCTAGTGCATGGCATGACCACCCTAGACCGAGACAGGCAACTCTGTTATCACGTGCCCTGAGCCTCCAGCCGACTTTACCCCCACTTGATAGAGCGCTCGGGGAAAGAAGGTTGTCCTCTGTGATACACGTGCTCACTGGGGGCCCCTGTGTGGACGAACACATCAAAGTTATGGCCCTAACATCATGTACCAGGTGGGACTCCCAAAACAGTTTTGCTCTACTGCTGCCCGTGTCTCTGCCCAAGGAAAGATCTTCATCCTCAGAGTTATAGGAAAATATACCGGCAGTACTCCCATGACACAGCCAAAGGGTTAAACTCAATTTAAGCTCTGAGTTTTTAAACCCAGTAAAGCAGCCATCCCACAAGGGAAACCCCTAATTCTGCCTATATTAATCTGAGGCTGTGTGGAGGAAAGATTTTCTAAATATAAGCAAGGAAGCAACTTTTTCTCCGAAGTCCATTCAGTAACCACCATCAGTAATAGTAATAACACCTGGTTAGAAGAGAATGACAAAAATGCTGAAACACTGATCCACAGTTTGGCTCAATTGGGAATTCAAATTTTACTAACAGAGTTTATGTGAGAAAAAGGTGAGAAAGGACAGATGGGCTTTTGTAGCTCTACAATAGGGATTCTGAACTAACTTTGATATCTACTAAGATGCATCTGTTGGTAAACTTTCACACCCTTTATCAATGTAGAGCCCCAAATTTTAGTGATCCTTGGGGATCACACTAACTATAAACAGTATACTCCCTATAATCTTACAGGAGTTGCTGAGTATTGAAATAAAAGAGGAGGGTTTGGGATACAGCCCAGGAATAAGCTCATACCTAGCACTCACAAGGTTCCAAGTTCTATCCTCATCACCCCCCCCCAAAAAAAAAAGAAAGAAAAAGACTAATAGGTGTGTTTCTCCTTAGCCATCAAAACTATTAACTATTATCTCGTCTAAATCCCCAGTCACCAAAAACTCATTGCCATAAAATACCCCTTTATTAGGCATGGATTGTCTGACCCAGTATGTAGTTAAATTAAGTTTCATGCTTACAGTTGACTTAGCAAAAGTAGACCCCATTGACCTCGCTAACCCATAAGAATATTTATCAAGACTCAATGTAAACCAGGCGTTGGATTGCAAAGCAGGAAGACCTCAAGTTGAAGCCTAGTCTGCGCTATTGAGTGAATTAGCAAAGCCTTGTTTTAAAATTTAGAAAAACATGTTTAAAAGACTGGGGATATAGCTCAGTGCAAAGGCTCAAGATTCAATCCACAGGATGTATAAATAATAATAGTTCAGATGCTTGTTTTTCCATTAGGTCTTTATAATTTGAGGGTCTGATCTTTTGAGTTCTTTATGTGTTCTAGATACTAGTCCTTTGTCTGAGGGGAAACTGGCAAAAATATTTTCCCACTCTGTGGGCTGTCTCTTGGTGGTTTTCTATTGCTATGCTATTTGTCCTCTGCAAAAAACATGGTAGTTTAAATTCTTCCTTTCCTGTTCATATTCTTTTTATTTCTTTCTCTTGTCTAATTGCTCTGGAGAATGTTTCTAGTAGTATATTGAATAACAGTCGGAATAGTAAACATCCTTGTCTTGTTCCTTATTTTAAAATGATAGCTTTCAGTTTTTGATTATTTAGTACAGTGTTGGCTGTTGATTTGTCATCGAAGACTTTTATCAGATTGAGATAAAGGCTATTCCAACTTTTGGTAGAGTTTTTATTATGAAAGGGTATTGAACTGTCAAATGCTTTTCTGCATCTATTGAGATGGTAGTGTGGTTTATGTCCTTGTCTCTGTTAATTAATTGCATTACATGTATTGATTTCTGTATGTTAAACCATTCCTGCACCCTCAGGATGAATCCTACTTGGTCGTCTTATATAACTGTACTGATTTACTGGGTTCTGTTTCTCAGTACCTTATTGAGGATCTTTGCAACTATGTCCATTAGGGAGACTGGCCTGTAGTTATCTTTTTTGGTTGAGTGTTTCTGTGCTTTGAGAATCAGGGTAATGCTTACTTCCAGGAATGAGTTTGGGAGTACTGCTTCCCTTTCAATTTCATGAAAGAGTTTGAAGAATAGCAGCATTAAGTCTTTTCTAAACTTCTCGTAGAATTCAGCAGTGACTCTGTCAGGATCTGAGCTTTTCTTTGTTGGTAGGTTTTTAATTACATCCTCAATTTTATTTACTGATATTGGGTTATTTAGAATCTTTACATCTTCTTGATTCTGTTTCAGTAATTTGTTTGTATGTAGAAATCTTTCCATTTGTTCTGTGTTTTCCATCTATTTAGAATACAGGTTGTTAAAGTAGGTATTAATGATCTTCTGGAACCCAAATAATTCACCAACCACTGCAGTCCACAGCCTCCACTGCTCGGTTTCGCTGGGGTGTTTCTCTGTGAGGCCTCTGGGGGGCGCCAGGACTTCCTGTGCCTCTGCAGGTTCCCCACACTAGGCGGCACCACTGCCTCCTCCTTCACTGTGATCGCTCTCTTCACTTCCCCCTTGGGCTCTGATTCTTGCTTCAGATGCCTGCAGCATCCCAGGGACACACTTCTCTCCTCTTTCTCTTCCTACGTTGCTCTATTCCAGAATCTGGATTCCAGACATCAGAGAGGATGTTTTTCTGCTGCTCACCATTCCCCTATCTCAATGATCACTATTTAAATTACTGACTTCATCTCATCAGCAACTGCTAAGTACTTTCCAATCATCGATTTAGCTAAATATCTTCTATTCTGAAACTATTTTAAGAACTTCTGGGCTGCACTTTGTCTTTGCCATCAAAGGGACACAAAATATCTTTGCAAGGGAATCACACCAGCCCTCTCATTGCACACGGTCCTTATAGGCAAGATCATAGCATATCCAATATGGAGCTTGCTAGAAAGCTTCTCGTTTCCTTCCTTAATCAGGACGCTCCTGAAAAAGCAGGGGACTCTCAAGTCAGCACAATTGGCTGAACTTCAGATAGTCATCTTAGCACAGGTCAATAATTGGCCTCATCTGCACACTTACAGACTTGTGGAGCCATGCCAATGGTCTGGCCAATGGAAAAAACAGTTATCCAAATTTTCTCCCCTGGGATTCAAGAACCCCAGGAATCTCTTGCATCAGAGACACCTTGAATATAAACCAAGGTCACACAATTCTCTTTATGCACTTAAGCTCTAGCACAAAGCCCCCCAGAAACACTTCGTACTTTCTTTTGTGTTCTAACCAAAGCATTCACTTTACTTTCCAACATATCCAAAGCCGGCCTGTTGAGTGAGTCACCCAGTGACACTTTTATCTCCCTTATCATGCTTAGAGAAATTTAGGCCTCAGAGAAAACCTCGATGGCTTAATTAAATAAGTTCAAACTCAACTAAATGAAACACAGCACATCTTAGTGACCAGTCAAATGTCAAAGGAAAATTGTAATAAAAGATATTCCACATGATCCAGAAGTTCTAATTTTGAATATATAACCCAAAAGAACTGAAAACAATATCTTAAAGAGATATTAGTACATCAACACTCATAGCAGCATAACTCACAACAGCTAAAACAAGGCAAATATCCATCAGCTCATGAAGAGATTAACAAAATAGGATAGAGCCATACAAATGGAGTAATAGCCTTAAAAAGAAAGAAAATTCTACACTACATTATAGCTGGTTGCAATTTAGACTTACATGAAGTTAAATAGGCCAATCATGAATGCTATTTATGTCCATGTATAAGAAGAACTTAAAACAATCAAAGTAAGAAGAACTGAGAGAAGAAAGGTGGATACGGGGGGCCAGGAAGAGGGGAGAGTGAGGACTCACCGCTCAGTGGATGCAGTTTCACTGTTATACAATGAGAATAGTTGTGGAATGGATGGGATTTTGGTTGGACAACATTATAAATTTATTTAATACCACAGAACTGTACATTAAAATAGTTAAAACAATTTCATATGTATTCTATCACAATAATTTTTGTCAGTGCTGGGAATGGAACCCAAGGCTTTATACATGATAGACAAGCTCTCTACAACTGAAATGCCTCCAACTCCTAAAAAAGTCTTTATTTTCAAAGTCTGCCTCCATCTTTGATGCTGGGCTAAGGGTATCTTCCAAACTCACTCCTTCCTCTTCACTTTCTGCCCCACATCTTGGCAAGCTGTCAGGAAAGCCTGAATGCTCCCTTTGGTACCATCAGGAAATTCACACTACATAAGCCCCAACTTTACAAAAACTCCTTTCACCCTAACCCCACCCCAAGCCACCACTAAGGATAAGCCAGTCCCGTTTCCCTGTTCTCTCAAGCAGTTTTTGGATCCTGCCTTGTTTTCCCCCAGAAAGCCTCTTTATGGGGGGAATAAGCCTCCTTCTCCCCTTTGGTGTGTGCGTAGCCTCACCAGTCCTAACATCTGAGCCAGATTTGAGGGGAGGGATCCACACCATCTCTCTTGGGGGGCCACGATAATACCCAGCATGTTATGTGTTTAATAAATGGAAATTGTGTCATTTTGATTTCCCTGGATATATGTAAACCTGATAGTTACCCTCTGTATGCTCAGAGACGTGTGGTACTAATCTAAGAAATGTACTTGAAGCTAAACATCCCAGGTCATTTCCTGTGCAAATGGCAAATACGTCAAAGAATACTAAAGAGTGCCAATAAAAAGCCCCGATGAATTGTTTACAGGAGAACTATTTCCAAGTTAAGGGAGGTGTCAGCTGTTGGGTACTCAATGAGCATTTATGGAATGAATAAATGAATGGCTCCAGGATGTGGAACTTACTAGAAATAGGAGCAGGGAAAAGGAACAAGCCAAAAGTAAGAAACCAAAACCAAGAAAGCTGCTTTGATGTACACCCTCCCCTCCACTTGCCAAACTTAAGTAATTTCTAAAAATGGTTTGGCTTTTAAAGTTTTGGTGGTGGAGGGCCAGCCCGAACCACAAAAGCAAGACCCTGTTTCAAAAAACCTAAAAAAATAATAATAATAAAGTTTTGGTGGTGGGACATTCAGAAGCACCTATCAAAACTATCAAGACTGGTACTTTTTAAGAGACTGTGTAGGAAAAAATTCCAAAATGATTAAAATTGGTGCAGAGACCAAAGAACCATTTTTTTTTATCATATTGATCATTTCAAGTGGAACTGTTAGCTATCTTAGAAAAATTGTGGCTCTGAATTGCTTTTGCCTCTAACTCTGGACCTCTCCTCCTAAAGGATTGTTTCCTAAAGGAAAACATTCAACCAGAAAATTTTAGCACATCAGAATCTCTCTAAAGATTAAGAAATCTCTGTGAAGGACTGAATGTCTAAATTGAAAAGTTTTTGCTGTCACATCTAGGTACAAGTGAAATAGTTCTTCATACCCCTTTCCTTTTTTCTGTCTGTAGCTCACTGATGTCAACTTTTCTCTCAGATGTAAAATTAAATAAAGCCCGTGACACTGAGTGACACCAGTGGAGGAACATGGCCGCCGCTCTGCCTTCACTGAGGTATTTTCAGAGATATCCAATTCCACGTCTCCACTTCATCGTCTGTGCATTTCTACTCATTTGCACATGATCCAAAAGGCACATTTCACACACAGTTTCCACTGGGTGCCCTCATTAAGCCGAGCCACCTCTGAAACATCCAGAGAAGTCTCTTGCTGGAAGGATTAATATCCCCACCAGATGGTGGAGGGTGACTTTCTCCTACCTGGGATTGCTTGGACCAAAAATAACTACTTCAATTCCTTGTCATTAAAGCAAGAAGTGATGGCATTAGACTTCTAAGAACTGGATGTTGTTACTGGTTGTCCCTTGTCAGCCACAGATGAGACTACTGAGTAGATCTCAGAGCTTCCCAAAGCCCCTCCCCCACTGGCAACCTTGCTACGCCATCTTCCCAGGACCTGTGTTGGACCGCCAGAGTCACTACAAAAGGGGCGCACAGCCCAGTGACGTAATGATAAGGGAACACAGGGATCTGGGTCTCCAGCTTCAGCACCCCTGTCAGTTTCTTTGGGAAAGCTCCTTCCAAATCATCAAGGGAATGCTTTTCAAAATGGCAGCAAACCCTCTCGATTCGTAGTTGATCTGAATATGTAAAGGTAATTCTGTCAGTCCAACAAACAGTCAGCCCTTACCCGGCATTCAGGTGCAGGGGAAACACGAGGTGGGGCTGCTGCCTGTGGAACCCAGATGACATCCTACCTTAAAATGTAAAGGAAAGAGGGGATAGGGGTAATAACGAGGGAAAAAAGAATGTGACAGAAATAAAGAAAATAGGAAGCAAAGCTTATGTACATAGGGGGGTGAGGGGAAAGGGGCAAAAATGAGAATCAAGTCATGTCATATTCCAGTACAAACTCTCCCTGTTGAATGTGATGATGTGTATTCATAATGTACCAATCAAGATTTGAATTTTTTTTTAAATGTAAAGACATCTAGGAAGTAAAACCTAATAGCTTTTCTAATCTTCCCTCTATCTTGACTTTTCTTTAGAATGAAAGAGATTTTCCTGCTAATGAGTCTTTTTAGTAAAGTAGTAGGATGAATATACTGTGAGAGTTTTAAAATTCATTAACATATCACATTCACTATTTCAAATGTGTACTGCTTGTCCTATTATTTGCTTAGTACTGTTCATTAAGTTAGCTTATTCTTAATTTATATTTTTTAATCTTAAGCAATACCACCCAAGAAATGAGTACGATGTTAGTTATATTTTCCATAATATGCATTATACTAAATAATTTTCCTTTCAAATTTTTAATGTCCCACTTAGTACCATTTTAAACAATTTTAAATCCCATATATAACAGTGAAACTTTGGGCAGCACAATAGAATCTTCCCAAGTTCATTTTATTAGAAATGTTTAAACAGCAAAGGAAGATTAAAAAATGAAAAAGGGAACGTCTGAATTAACACAGAGACGGAATTTGAATTAGCACGGAGCAGAGGTTACCCCGGAGGAACACGGGGTTATCAGGAGCTGGGAACTTGAGAGAAAAAACTATCCACGCTGAGCCCCCGGCCTGCCATCCTCATGGACAAGGCCCCGCAACTGCGGTGTCTCATGGCTCCTGAGGGCAGTTGTAGGAACGTAAAGGCAGAAAGTGCAGCCTGGGACGCCGGCTTGTCCTCACCTCCTCTCTCAAGGGAAAGGGTCATTGTAAGTCCCCGTGGCGCTGATTCAAAGACCAGGCAAACAAGAACCTTATCTCACTCCATGGCTCCATGCATCCCTCTGTGACCGCTGTGACCGAGAATTCAGCTGGCCAGGGGGCAAAGCAGAGCATGGGGCCTCAGGCCCAGAATCAGCGGCAGAGTTAAAGGATGGACTAATCAAGAAGCGACAGCTTAACGACAATCCGCACTCCATTCTTGGCAAAATACTTCAGTAAGAGATGCTCAGAAGAGAACGCCAGTTTGGGGAAATATGCTTGTGTGTTGTGTGAGAGAATTTGGAATTGGCTTTCCAGACCCCCTTCAGGCCCAACAAACAAATTGTAATTTAGACAAGTCTGGGATTCTTCGCAGCTCAGCTTGTGGTGATGGTATTAGCTTCGCGACTCCAAACAAGTGAAGCTGTCTGTGTGAAACCCCTTCAACAGCTCCTCACAGGAGACAGAGGAGCAGAAAACAGAGCTTTTGCTTCTTGATTCCGACCAAGAGGGGTGAGCGCCAAACAAACACTACGTCTAGCCTCACTCTAACCACTATGAGGCTTCCTTCATCCGAAGAGCTCACAGACGGAATCCCTTGAAAGCTTCCTCCCCAGGACCCCACAAATGACAGAGTCCCTGTGCCCTTTACCGCTAATTCCTGCTTTAAAATCACCTGTGCAGGACATGGAGACACATGCCTGTAATTCTAGTATTCTGGGAAGATGAGGCAGAAGGATCACAAGTTTGAGCCCAGCCTGAGCAACTTAGTTACTTAATGAGACCCCGTATCAAGATAGAAATAAAGAAGGGCTGAGGATGCAGTTTAGTGTGACGACCCTGGACATGATCACCAGTACACATAAATAACAACTGCCCAAAGAAATCTGTGATATCTAATCACAAAATTCCTTAGTTGGTTACTAAAATGTTCTCAAGTATTCACCCCTTCTTGTGTCCTACTGTTTTGAACGTGATTTGGGAGCTCCTCCCATCAAGAGGTGGGGTTCACATCCTCACCCTTGAAGGGGCTGGGGACCCACTTTGGCCAACAAAATAAGGCAGAAATGGTGGAATGCCAGCCCTGAAAATACTGTATATTTTCTCTTAGATCCCTCCACCAAGCAACAACATGCCTAAACCAGCCCAGCGGTTGGGAGAAAAAGTCGAGGTGCCCAGCAACGGCCAACCACACGTAGAATGACCCACGGCTGGTCTCCGATGCATGAACAGGAACTCAGCCTGGGTCACAAAACCCTCGGGCCGAGTCCAGCCCAAACTGCCAACCTACTCAGTTGTGAACTTGTGACTGTCATTTTAAGTCACTACATTTAGGGGAGTTTGACATGCAACAATAATAAAGTGATACAAATAGGCCCACAAGGCTGTGGAGGAGTTTGCTCCCTGCCTCCGTTTCCAACCACATATTTCATTTCACTTCCTCTCATGGCCTTCTACTGGGATTTGGCTTTGAATGACGGCCGCCATATTGAATCCTAACTGTCATGACCGACCCTGAGGAATGCTGGTTGGTTTACTCTACATAGCTCCCCAGTGTATTGTAAGTTAACAAAAAATGTGGAACTATCCAACTGGATCCTGGCTCTCTCAGAGCCAGGAATGTGCCTGAAGTCCTTGATATTAGCTCGAGATGAACCAGGTACATTTCAGGTTGGATAAAGTCAACTTTGCCCTGACTAGATACACCCCCCTCTGTATGAACTGAACTGTAGGGACCCAGTTGGTCTTGCTGCCACCCAGAACCACACTCCAGTCAGCAAAATCCACAACAGATTGTGCCCTGTAGAATCCTGGACCTATCTCTTCCCTTGGTGTGATGGCGCTTTGATTTGCACTCACCGTTCTTGGATTGTCGCAGGACATCTGTGTCTATTCTCCAACTCATATGTTGAAATCCTGACACCTCCAAGGTGGTGGTACTGAGAGAGGCTTTGAGAGGTTGGTGTCATATGGGGGAGCTCTCTCAAATGGAAGGAGTGTCCTCATAAAAGTCACTCTCCTGGGCTCATTTGTCCCTTTTGCTATCTTAGGATGCGGCAAAAATACAGGCATTTGGGAAGTAGCTCCTCACCAGACATGAACCTGCCTTTCCCTGGACCTTGAATTTCTTCAGCCTCTTGAACTGAGAGAATAAATTTCTGCTCTTTATAAGCCACCTTCTATGACATTTTGCTACAGCAGCCTGAACAGACTAAAACTGTCTACCAAGACCATTCTTTTCTCACCCTCCTTCATCAATCAACTCTAAGGTTTTAGTTATCAGTTCAAATGCTCCTCCTCCTAAGGCTTCCCTCAATGTCTAAATAAACTATCTACATCTCATATTCTTCCACGGGTCTGCTACTCTTTCTAGAACTTACAATATTGTGTGCTTATATCCCTAGCTATGGCGTTCTCTGTTTAAACTCACCTCTTCCACTGTCCCGGAATCTCCATGACACCCTCTCTGTACCCAGCACACACAATACCTGGCACATACCATGTGTTCCATTTAGTACCTCTCAAGTGGCTGAATGGCTTTCAGCATAGACAGCTGAGCTTCCTTAACACCAGAGTCTTTAACAAAAGAGGCCCATTGGAAGAGTCCAGGAAGAAAATGGTGCCCTCCCTCCCTCCCACTGTCTCTCCTTTCCTGCTATTATTTCACTCACTCCAGGTGTCAGCTCAAGATGCCTGGAATGAATGTGACTCTGCCAGGTTCTGAATCCATATGGCAGAAATGCCCAAGAGTCCCCCCCAGCATCGGCTCTCTCTTCCTCCACTTACAAGGGGTAAATGAAACCTACAGTGAATGTTTAGGTTTAAATATTACAGTGACATAAATTACCATTAATCACCTTCAAAGTACCCCCATCCCTTCAATCACTTTTCCCATCATGGTGCCACTTTCTGCAGCAGCTCCAGAAGTCCTTATGAGGCACGCTCACAACGCTGGTGAATGCCGCTGCTGCGACTTCCGGCTCTTCCCCAGAGTCAAAATGGCCACAAAGGTAAATGCTTTGAATCAATTCAGGACACAGAGGCAGCCATGACTGTGCAGCTAAAGGCGTCCCAAAAAAGGACTTGCAGGGCTGCTTCAGAAAGGGGCAAGCACCTGGAGTGTGTCTGAAGCAAGGAGGAGTATTTTGAGGGGATTAACGGCAGTGTGTCTTTTACTGTAATAAACACACAAGCATTTTTCAGGGTCACCTCAGACACTTCCCTGAAGGGTTATAAGAGGATATGTGGCTTCATTGCTAGAATCTCACTTTTCAAGTTACTTGCAATCAGCCGTGACCAAATTCTGACCAATAGGATGTGAGTGCAAGTGATGTCGCAGCTTCTCCCCAACTTCCCTAAAAAGAAACTTACTGGTCCTCCCCTTCTTCTCTTTCAACCTCCCTATGAGTTGAGAAGTGACTATGATGCTGGTGAGTTAGTTGCAGTCACAAGAGTAGAGGCAAAATTCAGAGGAATGGCTAAGCAACAAAAGAGAAGAAACCCAAGTCTCTCACAAGTTCAGAGAAACAAGCTGCTTATCCACCCTGACCATGTTGACTAAAATATGGAATAGAAATAAGCCTTCTTTGATTTTGAAGTATTACATATCAGGACATCTTTGCTGCCGAGCTTACTGACCAATACATCTCACCGTGTTTCCTGTGCTGCGGGGTGTC
This sequence comes from Petromus typicus, assembly GCA_004026965.1. NCBI lineage: Eukaryota > Metazoa > Chordata > Mammalia > Rodentia > Petromuridae > Petromus > Petromus typicus. Next base: position 270 of record PVIR01020990.1, on the reverse strand, counting down.
AGAGTCTCAGGACATCACCCAGGTGGAACAGCTACAGACCATCACCTTCATCAGCGTGGTCCCCACCAGCGCTCAGAATCTTACAATGTTCCTTCCTGCCCACCCCTGTCTTGTTGTTGGTCATTGCCAACTCGGTCTTTTTCCGCAGGTGTTAAACTCAAAATGGGAACTTAGAGTTCACTGTCCTGGTCCTTCCTATGCCCTATTCAAAGTAAAAAATATAATCTTTCCTGGCACAATCCCTACAGTGCTGGAGTTAACAGAGCATAA